>KZ653346.1:121426-135534 GCA_001010745.2 Gerris buenoi
ATTTTTTTTTATCTCTTTTGATTCAAAAGTTATTGGAACTGTACAGAGTGACAGAGACAGACACAGGAACAAAACTATAAGGGTTTCGTTTTTTGTTTTTACCAACAAAACCAAAAAACATATGCGACCTGCAACCATAGAAAGGACAATTTAGCCCCTGAAACGGGCATGACACACCGTGTCCAGTAGCGGCGGTTGGCGGCAACCTGATAACTTTTAGTGGGGGCCCCTTTATTAACATTTCAGGGGCCCCTCTATTTCCATTAAAGGGGTCCCCAGTCTGCCGCGGGGTCTGCGGCCCTTATCGCCGCAACTGCACCGTGTACGTATGGCGGTTTACTGCAATATTGTAAATATTATAATTTAAGTTTGACTTAAAACTTTGAAGATAATTATAATTATATTACCTCAATTTAGTTTAATTAAGTTTTATTATTAAAAAAAGAGGCTTTTGTCAAAATTTATTGGTTAAAAAGAAGGGTTCATAGGTCAAAAAGAAGGGTTTATGGGGTAAAAAGAAGGGGGAAAACACAAAAATAGAGGCGAGTTTGTATGTTTTGTCAGATGAGCCATTACCTTGAGTACTTACGAAACAGCCGCTAGGTAAGCGCTAGTGTCTCCCACGCACGGAGCCTATAAAAGAAGAAGGGAGATATTAAGTCAATACTTATTAGATGACACGAATTCTCAAGCCATAAATGTCAATAAACTTCCAATTCCCTATTATGAGCTATCATCATATATCATATATGATGATGATGATTATATATGATATATGATTTGAAAATGAAGAGAATATACTTACTAGAAAGGAGGTATCTAGAGAAAATATGTATTTATGGCTTTCTAATTATAAAGAATAAATGCTCTTGGGTATGGTAATACAGTAGGTTTGTTCCAACAACACTTTAAACTAGTTTCAAACTGTAAGACACATGCGCATTAGCGAAAAAAACAACAAATGGGGGCCCGTGCCCAAGCCGCCGAAAAGTCCAAAACAAGTTGAAAGGGGGGTGGAAAAAAACCTAAAATGTATTCATATTGAAATCAAAATATTACTAATATTAGCATTCCTGGATGATAACTGTTGACTCACTAGTTTATTAACAACCATGGACATTGAATAATTTCCTTACATTTAATATAATATATAAACACATACACCCGGATTCATGATTATTAAGTGAGTCAGAGTTGAGAATATCTGCAGCAACATCCTTGTCATGCATATCAACCTATCAACGTATTGTATTGAATAAAGTTAGTTTACGGTGGCAAAGTTGGTTAAATATATACAACTAACTTTATTCTATAATACATTAATGAGTTAATAACAATACATAGACAAGTTGACATATATAACATAGATAATGTTAAAGTATGTTATATATTCTTATGTAAGGAGAAAACATTTACATCAACAATTTATTTTATATACAGATATCTGTTTATTGGCAATTTCTATCTGGTGATAAAAATCTACTATGACCTCTAATCCTAAGAATCACGGAAAAAATGCCCACGGAAAAAAGCCCAGGAAAAAATGCCCACGGAAAAAATGTCCATGGAAAAAATACCCCCGGATAAAATGCCCACGGAATAAAATTCCAAAATAATTAAACTTTAATCGTTAATGGTAGTTTTAAAATATAATTAGGTAGTTAATTTTTAACGCTAACAAATTTTAACCTATTTTTAAATAGAATAGCCATTCTAGGGAGAACATAGAGGAGTTTCTATGGTGTATAGCAAGCAACTTGAGAAGGAGGAGGGCACAATAATTATTTATTGTACTTGTAATGTTAGTATAGTAAATAATTATTTAATTGTAAATAATAAATGTAAGGCCGACTCTTTGTTAACAAAAAAAAAATCATTTTCGTTCCTATTTTGTGTAGTTGATATAGATATCTATTCACAGTAAGAAAGTAAATGATTTCTTAAACAACATCACCAGAATTTACTTCAGCTAGTTTCATTATTACACATTATCATTTTGATATATCATATATTTTAGATAAAAACCAAGGCAATTAGAATGTAAATATGTTCAAACATATAACACATCTAAAAAAAACATTAACACATGAATACTGCTGAAGTAGGAATCCTTTCCCGTAGGCATGACAATCGTCAGGACTATCTGACCGATTGATATGATGTAACAAGTGTGTATGTTTGTACAATATTGTTATTGTTACAATATTTTGTAGTGTGTGATAGATAACATATTGTAGGGATTCATTCATGGTGATTAGTCATACCTGGTAAAAACCCTACGATTTTAAAGAAAATGCATCTTATGTCCAGTACTTTTACAGTTATATAACTCAAAAATACAATACTTCTAATGGCTATTCTATTTAAAAAATAGGTTAAAATTTGTTAGCGTTAAAAATTAAATAATCACAATTAAAAACTACCATTAACGATTAAAGTTGATTATTGTGGACTTTTCTTTCCGTGGGCATTTTTTCCGTGGGTATTTTTTCCGAGGGCATTTTTTCCTGGGCTTTTTTTCCATGGGCATTTTTTCCGTCTACCAATCCTAAAGCATGTTTGGCATAGTTTTACGTCAAGCTAACGTGACGAATACTATTTATATTTAGTTAAATCAATCACTTCATTCGATCTTCTTTACCATAGAATTAAAACAGGTAAGGGAGAAGGAAAAATCGATATTTGCAATCAAACTGGTTGCTTCAAAATTATTCAAGCCGTCAATGGCTGATTCAGTTTATAATGAATGAACCTTATCTCCACATCCAATTAAATACCAGAGAAAACTTAACACTTCATAAATCCTTTGAACTTGTAAGAGATTCATAAAAGAAGATTCTTATAACATTTTGCTACAGGCGGGTAGTTAAGATTTGCATGCAAATGCTCATTTTGTCCAAGATACCTTTTTAACATTTTTTTAAGATCCGTGCACTTGGAATGCTCTTAGATTTCTCTAATCAGCTCATTAGATAACAAAATGTTTTGTTAAAACACTATATTATGCTAATTTTCTAAATTAGGAGGAGAGAGGAAAATTTTGTAAAAAAGTACAATTGTACAAAGGTGCAGGTTACAAAATATTTAATAAGGCCCGCGCTATATACCTTTCGTAATTTTAGACCTTTTAAAGTCCATTTTTGACAATGGTTGAAGTACATATTTTGTTTTACATTTAAAGAGAAAAAAAAAAAAAAAAAAAACACTCAAATTAACCTCTGTAACCCATCCATTAAAAGAAACTGATGGTCCTATAAGATTCCCACTAATATAGGTCCCATGGTATTCTCACTGTGTTAGGTTAAGGGGCGATTAGAGTCCGATCTTGTCTCCTTTGTCCGAGCTTACGTTAGATCCAAATTTTGGTCGTGTACGAAGTCGTATCAGTTCGCACGAATGAAATTCGTAAAGAAATCGTACGAAATATATGTTCAAAGAAATCGTACGAATGGTGTGGAAACCATGTTTATGCGTAATCGGTGGGGGATTTAGTTTTCAGTGGAACAGAAAGAATGATGGATCTTATTGACTTGGATTACCCCTGCCGAAAAGTTTTACCGAATACTGATATTACTGCTCCACATGTTTTTGTTGGAGACGCAGCATATCCTTTAAAGGATTACTTAATGAGACCTTTTCCTGGACACATACGAGTATTTTCAACGGAATAAGAAATATTCAATCACAACCTTTCACAAGCATGACATCTCGTTGAATGTGGTTCCTCGGCCTTAAGTCGAAGCCGCGCCCAGTCGGCCCGAAATCCGGTCGTGTAATTCTCCTTACTGGTCATGTTTTGGGTGTAAAACCAGACAGGGTGGTAAGAAGGATATTCCATCCCCGAAGGGTAGAAAATATGAGGATTATAGGCCCAACTACTTTACCCTTAGAAGTGACAGTGTAATCCTCATTGTCGGACCCCATTTCCCTGTCCCTTAAGGCTCTACCGCCCTTTGAGGTTAGGAAAATCAGTAAAATTCAAATGACTCTGGTTCTAAGCAAGATATCAAAAATCTAATCACAGGCTTCATTCCTAATTTTAATTCTGCACAATTTGAACCCTATTTCAACTTCCTATGATAAATAATACAGGCGCCATTTTGATACAACGAGTTTTATCGTTGTACTGAAATGGCGCCTGTACTATTTATCATAGGAAGTTGAAATAGGGCTCAAATTGTGCAGAATTAAAATTAGGAATGAAGCCTGTGATTAGATTTTTGATATCTTGCTTAGAACCAGAGTAATTTGAATTTTAGTGTTTTTCCTAACCTCAAAGGGCGGTAGAGGCTTAAGGACAACCTGACTGGATGGAACAGTGTCGGCCGTGTTAAAATGCAACGCCCTGTCGAGTGATACGTAGACCACGTACAAAGAAACCCTGGACTGGACCAGAAGGCAGGGAACGGATCACCTAACCTCAACCTACCCTTTACACTCGAACCCATTTCCTCATGTCCCGAGGGTCAACAATTGAAAGCGAGCTACCGAGGTTTTATATTAATTCCTATCTAAAGGATTAGACTGTAACCCGGCGAATAGAGGTATTTCACGTTTTCAGACCTCATGGTCTGCCCCTTAAAACATGTGTTATAGAGGTTTGTCCTCTATCTCGTAACTAAGAAAATAAACACTGTAAACCACTGCTTAAAAGATATCATACTTAATTTCAAGCATACATAATTTTTACCGTTCCATATTTTCGTTATTAATCAGATATTGAAAAAAGTACTAATATTACCAATTTCTAAAATAATGTATATTATTGTAGATACTTTTTACTGGATATTTGTTTAAAGTTTAAAAGGAGCATCGTTTTGAAAAGACACATCTCAATTTCATTCGCTTCACCTAAAAAAGTTTTTCTCTCTAGTGCATGATCAAGTTAAGGAAAGGAAGGATGGTACTTTAGAGGCTTGAAGAGCTGTGGTTTCAAGCCAACATACTTCAAGGTGTTTCTCATCCTTTGTACCAACACAGTTTCTACTCCCTTTTTCTTTATTGACTTAAAAAACGTGACTGAAATATCAAGTTAAATCTTACAAGGGAAGAGACAGAAAGAAGACGAAGAAGCTTTGGCTCGGACAAAAAAATAAAAGTAAATAAAGTTGTGTCAGAAATTGCAAGTTTGGTGAAAAAGTTTTTACTATTATATTCTTGTTTGATTTAAAGTAACTTAAAAATTAAATAATGTAGTGCTCTATGTAATAAATAATAGGGAAAAATAGTTAGATTAGATACTACTTATAAAAAAGTCTATTTATTATTCCCTGTACACATAATTTCTTCTTGGTTTTACTTCGTATATTTCTAAAAAAAATCAAATTCATTTTGTTTAACCAAAATTTAATACTTAAGTAATAATCATAGAAATTTAAAAAATACAGTAGAACAGTAATGATCATACAAATTAATAGAACCTTAAAAAATACGGTAGAACAGACAGAGAATAATGCACAAACTATGAACTTTTAAATTTGAGCTACAAATCTACCAAAAATAATTAATTATTATGTACGTCCAAAACGATATATAAATCTAAATAACTAGGAAATTAAGTTCCTACAATATCAAGACGAAGAAGTTCAACAAAGAAATAATTGATATGAGAAGTACATCCTAGGATGCTTGTTTGGGAGCACATACATACTGTAACGAGGCAACTTGGTGTCAAGTAAGAACATCACTAACCTGGGATATGGATATCCATTAAACCATTCTGCGGCAAAGATTGACAACACCAAACTATTATTTATTTTGCGGCACTTAGTTTTGGTTAGAGCAGCAACTATTATAAAAGGTGAGCGGACCGACACATTGAGTTCTGGGATCTAACTACCGGCACTGCTCTTATCATGTAAACAAACTCAACTCCTTATCTTCTAATAAACTCCGAACTCTTTAACAATAGAACCTTTCCTATTAATTTAATATGGAATACATTAATAAATACAAGATTACNCCGGCACTGCTCTTATCATGTAAACAAACTCAACTCCTTATCTTCTAATAAACTCCGAACTCTTTAACAATAGAACCTTTCCTATTAATTTAATATGGAATACATTAACAAATACAAGATCACAGTTTATTGACGATTTACAAGAACATTGTGTACGAGGCAACGACCTATCAACAGGGTACCATGTTGATGTTCGTGTTTCTTCCCGTCGGCCAACGGTAAGATGACAGCTCCAAAACAACTGATCTTCTTAATCGTCTTTCATTCTTCGACTGCGCAGGCCCGGCTTACAGTTCACAGCCTTCTAGGGGATTTCTAGGAATACCGCCCCGTTCCAGAGACTCCTTAATGAACCTTTTTTTTATATAATTAATTTATTTAATTTGGAAAGCATTATTGTTATTGTTATTTATTTTATTATTATTGTTATATAAATTAAATTAGTATTCAGTTGTATCAGTTTAGGGAATTTTATTAGGTTAGGGAAATTTGTTTAGATAATTAATTTTATGTGGTTTTCAAACCTGAAGTGGCTAGGTGCATCTTGGAAAATGGCTGAAGCATGAAGCATGGCTTTTCTTTTACGATTTTGTTTTAAGTTTGTTCTGCATGTGAATTTTAGTTTAATTAAGTTATTATAGAGTAAAGTTTAGAACCAGATGGAGTAAGATTAAGAAATTGTCAATGTAAGTGTTATATTTATCCTTTCTTTATGATCTATCAATCTAGCCACCAAACCACTTATGTATCTCTTTTGTCGTTTCGTTATAATATGTTATGTTTCGCAGTTATTTTAGGTAGATTTGTTAAATTGTTGTTTAGCTTTTATTTTAGATATTTATTTATTTAGTTACTTATTTAATTAGAACAGAATTTCGTTAAGGCCGCAGATATTATTTGTGGAATAATTCATTTTTGTCTACATTCTGTAGTAGGGATAAGTGAGTTGGAGATCCTAAATAAATTAATTAAGAATTAAGATTTATGTTAATATTGTTATTAGTATTAGGTGATCACCGTTTATTATTGTTATGGTTAAATATTTAGTTATTTCTTCTTTTTCATTTGCATGAAGATTATTAGAGCGTATTGTGTTATAATCAAATATAAGTTTTCATGAAGTTATTTAATTCAATTCCTTCAGGTTATTTATCCTTTATTTATTTAAGTATTGGTCATTATTTTTTTTTAATTATTTATTCGTTATCGTTGAGTTGATATTTTATGGACCCCTCCCAACTCAGATTGAGATAGCCGAGGTTTAGGATTTTATGTAACTTGGATTCCTCGTCTTGAGTACTGGGTACAGGACGAATACCTGATTCTTTAATGAAAGTAAGTTACAATACACATGCACATACATACACGCTTAAAATGCAGAAAGACCGGTTTCGATTCCCGAACATGGCAAGGGGCCTACTCACTCAGTATTCACCAATAAATCGCTACATAAATGAGTAGCTACTTAATTCAAAAGGAGTCCATCCGAATGCCAACTATGTGGTTTATGTCGCTGATGTAATAACACATAAACCTCATGGTAATGTGTGGTTGTATTTTGTAATGTAGGCCTAAGACTTTCACGTGATTTTCGTTTAAGCATTTGTACGATGAGTAAATTACGCAGTAAAAAGTCAAGAAATTAATAACGTTAAAAAAAAATTCAAAACTGAGAATTAAGAGGTTTCTCTATGTTGTGCGAAAACTTATGGAGATAGAATACACAAAAGTATTTGAGTGCTAGAGCAAGAATCTCCTAAAAATGGTTCTAAGAAAATAAAAGAATGAAAAAACATCGCTAATATTAATTCACAGACGCTTTGTCGGTCGGATCTTTATCCTATTTTTCGTTATAGAGAAATTATTTTCGTTATATAGTAAAACTTTTACGTAAAAAAGTCGTTGTATAGGACTTCGTTATAAGGAGGTATTATACACACATATATATATAATATATACTACATTTACAGATATTGTTTATTTATTTTTGGGAATAAATTATATTCAAAATTTTCTCTGTAACTTGTGTAATACACAATACATAATATTATGTATCCATCAGCATATTGTGTGCATGATTGAAGGACATTTTCAATATGAAAGGGTTGGTAGGCTTATAGAGGAGTTCTCCCTTCATGCAAGAGCCCTAACTACACCCTATATCTGTAAGCATCATCCATTCCTTGATTTAATATCACCCTAATACTCACATCATAATACAACAGATTTACTATGGTAGAGCTTTGAATTCACAGTAGAGTCATAATAGAATGACAACAAAGAGAAATTATAAACCATCTAGATCCCCAGATAGAATAGAGATGGATCAACATATTGATCCTGGAATTCTAATATGTATAATAATAATACAATAGAATAGTATATATAGTAGTATAATATATAGAAGATAGAATGTATCTTTTATTTATTTATTAATAGGCACAATTGCAACACTGAGGAAAAAAAATATGCGTGTGACTCTCACGCGTTAGAAGTGAAACTTAAGTTCTAGACACAGTTGATTGATGAAAGCACTTACTACTTCTATACCAATTCTGGATATTGAAAAATCATTTACCTCCGTGGTGCAACGGTTAGCACTCATGCCAGCTGAATGAGAAGTTGTTGGATCGGGACTCCTCCAATTACAAGATTTTTTACAGGTAAATCAACTACTGACTTAAGCCTGCAGTTGATTTACCTTTAAACGATATGATCATATGATAAATCATATCATCATAAATTTCCATTAACATTTTTTACATATAACAGTTTTTTTTTTTTTTTTCAAATAATCTATTACTTAGACATCGATAGATTCGTATTTAAATGGACTGCATTTTACAATTTTTTAATCAAAATCGTCAAAACCGTTTTCGAGATTTTTTTTTTTTTATTTTTTAGTTTTTGGGGGGCAGCACCCCCCAATTTGGAATTAAAATTAATTTCTCGATTTCGCCTCGGGGTATGATTTTATTTAAACATGTATGCCAAATTTCGTCAAAATCAGTCCAGTAGTTTAGGCTCCAGGTGTCTGCACAGACGACAGACAACAGACATTTTTTAAAAACCACTTTTTTGGACTCAGGGGACCTCAAAGCGAGTAAATCCATCGAAATTTCAAAATCGAATTTTCGTGCCATCACAATACTTTCTCTTTATATGAGAAAGTAAAAAGCAAAATGATACAGTAAAATAAAGAGAAAAACGAAATAACTAACGCAACAGAGATAAGATCAAGCGAATCTTCAATAGGCAATACAAGTGATGGCCAAAATATTTTTTTTAATAGTTTTTATCTACTATCTACGAAAGAAAAATACCTTTTAATAACATTTTTTTTTTTTTTTTCAAAGGTGTTTGACAAAATGCTCATAAGGGGCGATCTGTTTCCTGCAGTCTGGCCCTGGCCCTACATGTGCGGTTTACGTAGCACCACTCGATTAGGTGTTGCATTTACACGGCCCGACCAAGTTTTATCAAATCAACTTTTCCTTTTGGAGATCGATTCCGACGAAGTTGATTTGATTACACTGCGGTTCGCATCGCAGGGTAAATTAGTGGGGGCCTATAGTTTCCCTACTTTTCTACCCAACGCATGGGATCTCTATCTGACCACCCTGTCTGGTTTTACACACAAAACATGACCAGTCACGAGAATTACATGACCGGATTTCGGGCCGACTGGGCGCGGCTTCGAGTTAAGGCCGAGGAACCAAATTCAACGAGATGTCTTGCTTGTGAAAGGCTGTGATCGAAGATTTCTTATTCCGTTGAAAATATGTGTCCAGGAAAAGGTCTCATTAAGTAATCCTTTAACTTTAAAGGATATTATGCTGCGTCCCCAACAAAAACATGTGGAACAGTAATATCAGTATTCGGTAAAACTTTTCGGCAGGGGTAATCCAATTCAATGAGATCCATCATTCATTCTGTTCCTCTGAAAACTAAATCCCCGCTGATTTCGCATAAACACGGTTTCCACACCATTCGTACGATTTCTTTACGAATTTCATTCATACGAACTGATACGTCTTCTTATACGACCAAAATTTGGATCTAACGTAAGCTCGGCCAAAGGAGACAAGATCGGCTTGTCCAATCACCCCTTAACCCAGTGACAAGTTTTCTACCCTACAACGGATGGAATCTCTATCCGATCGCCCTATCTGGTTTCACACCCAAAACGATACCAGGAACGCGAGTTACACGACGGGGATTCGGGCCGAAGGGGCGTGGCCCCGACTTATGGAGACCAGATCAGCTCGTTGGATCCCCCCCAAAAAATATAAATGTGTTGATATATTACGGTAAAACTAATGTATATAAAAACAAAAAAATCGGGTACAGGATGCCTCGAAACTTTTCCTACCTTACCTCCTCCTGCGAAGCAGGAAGAGGAAGCAGCATTAGGCGAGGTCAGTACTTGGATGGGTAACAGTTATTATACATAATTTTTAATTATTTTATTTATTTATTTAATTATTTAAATTTTGGCGGTATTTTGACATAGTAAGAAAACTTTGACAGCAAACAAAAGTATCGCACTAATTAATAATATGTTCACTTATAAATTTTAAACTAATTAATGAAATTTCATCGGTTTTTTTTCAACATATTTTTGTCCTTATTTTTTACCGGTTCCAACGATATGCTATATGTCAAAAACGCATTTATACTTTCGGTATTATTAACCGTCAAAGTATCAAAATTCAAAAATCTATAACTTCAAAATGGCAGCCAAGGTAAAAAATAAAATTTGGTGGTTTGTCGGATGGTTGGAGATCCAATATGTTTGTCATAAAGAGAGGTACATTCATACCAAATTTGAACTTGATCAGACCACTTTTCAATTTTCTTCAAAAAAAAGTAAAAAGTTACTTTATACACTCTTCATGTACTCTGCTTTACAATCCAGGAAATATTGTCTTAATTTTGCCAATTTTTTAAAATAGATATGTTTAAAATTGTATTAAAATATATAAATAATAAACTTTAAGCAAATCGGGTTCAAAATGGCGGAAAAATGTTGATTTTCCGGGCGGAACAACTAGAAGAAAGGACTGATTCTTCTGCCAAGGATAATTAAGTTGAAATCTCGAACAGCAAAATTTGGATGAAATGATGAAAACATAACTTTTCCTACCATAGGTGAAGAAAAGTAAAAAGTTACTTTATACTCTCTTCATGTACTGTGCTTTACAATCCAGGAAATATTGTCTTAATTTTTCCAATTTTTTAAAATAGATATGTTTAAAATTGTGTTAAAATATATAAAGAATAAACGCTTGTATTTAAAATTCACAGTCTAGTGTGTAAATTAAATATGAAATGACTCAAATACGAACGAAGAGGATAAATAAATAGAAATTTTCCAAGTGGCAAAACACCTAATATACCTCACATTTCATTTTGGTGTTTAATTCACACTAGAATTAACCCTTGCTTTTATTTCTAACGAACTTTTAGACAAAGGGTAAAATATCTAGCTGGCTCTTATCTTCATACACAAATTCTATTAGACATTTCTAAACTGGAATTATAATAATGCAAAAGAGAGCATCCGCTGCAGGTACAACAAAATTGGTAATTTAATATTTATAACCTGTCAACAAGTAATGTTCTGAGTATTTTGTTTAAAGTGCTTTTAGCAACTATTATAGAATAAATATTCACTGATAATGTAATGTTTATTCAATGTTATTAAATAACAACTTTATATGTATATATGTACCTACTATAAACTACATCCCTTTATTACATATATAGATAGCAACATTCGAAAATAAAATTGATAAATTGACTATTCAAAATAATAGGTAAGATTACAATGTGGTGTAGGTACATTATAGTAGTTTATACAAAATTTAATCACATTATTATAAAATAATCATTTGTATAATCCAGCAGTGTCCTGACGACACACCTTGAAATAATTTGATATTGCTAAGCTAAGGCAACCACATTATTTATTCCAATAAAAATAAATGTTTGTTTGTCTTTAAATAGATATAATTACTTATCAAAATAAATTAATTTACTTAATTTAATTTTTTTTTTCTAAATATAAAATTAAGCCCGTTGCCACGGGCTTAATATTATATATAATTTTAATATTATTTATAATAATATTGAGTAGTGTATGATGTAACATATTGTAGGGATTCATTCATGGTGGTTAGTCATACCTGGTAAAAACCCTATGATTCTAAAGAAGATACATCTTAAGTCCAATAGTTCAGTAACCCCAGGTACCTTTACTTTTACTTTTATATAACTGCAAAAATACAATACCCCTAATGGCTATTCTAAAAAAGGTTCAAAATCAAAAATAGGTTAAAATTTGTTAGCGTTAGAAATTAACTAATTATATTTAAAAACTAGCATTAACGATTAAAGTTTAATTATTTTGGATTTTTCTTCCGTGGGCATTTTTCCTAGGCTTTTCTTCCGTCGGCATTTATTAAGAGATTCACATAAATTATTACATCACTGCCATACATACTATTATACAAGTTGTTATATGTTCGAAATCAGGTTAGAGATGAAGAACCACAGATTACAAAGAGTATGTTAGGATGGGTCGGTGCCATGCAAATAACGATAAAACAAAATAGGTCGAGTCAGCGTGCCCCCGGCAACGACACTGGTTAAGCACCCTTGAGTATTGGAGCTTCATTAAGAAATATGATGACAGCCAAACAAAAGACACTTAAGATATCATATGCTTTAATGTGTAAGACAAAAGAACATCCCTGTCATCATCAATCCACCCAAAAGTTGATTATGAACCACAAATTTGAAGTTTAATCATATCAGGGTTCATAATTATAATTTATAACTACTAATTAAAGGACTCGGGTCCACCCAACCTAATTGAGGTTTTCTGTGGTTTCCCTCAATTTACTAGGCAAATGCCAGGTTGGCTCCCCATGAAGTCAGTCCACAGACTGCCTATGATACCCATTTTAACACCTGCAAACTATCCCAACAGTCCAATCAAAAATTCCCATTTAAAAAAATAAAGAAAATAAAAGTAAAAATAATAATAAAAACAAAATAAATAAATAAACGATAAAATATTTACTCCGAAATGATCCAATATAGCCTTCCACTAATGTAATTAAAAAGCTCCAATCCTTTACAAAATATGAAAGGCACAAACTATCCCCACTCAAAATAACATTCAATGTTACATATGGCTCCGGTATACACAAAAATGTTTTGTTACTTATGCCAATAAATAACTTGTTTACAAAAAAAAAACTACTAATTACTTATAACTACTTACTACTTATTAATTACTAAGTCATCATACGCTTTAAGAGTAAGACAAAAGAACATCCCTGTCATCATCAATCCAATCAAAAGTTTTATAATGAACCACAAATTTGAAGTTGAATCTGATCTGCTTCAGGGTTCATAACTATAATTTATATCTACTAATTACTTAATTCAGAATTAATCACATATTTGAATCCAATCTTGTAGTAGAATAAGGAGTAATTACATCACTAACCCATATAATTATATAAACAATTTTAGATAGTATAGCTGGATTCCTTTACTTCGCTACTAAGAGTGTTATTTTTAATGTACATTTTAATTTGATATTTGATGAGTTTATAAAGTACCATCGAGATTAATTAAAATAAATCCCCACAGCAAAAATATTTTGATGTCAAAGAGTTCTCCCCTTCCCATAAATCAATTATAAATTGCACAAATTCTTAATTAATATAAGATTCCGACTGCTAGTAACTAGTAACTCTTGTAAAAAGAAGTAGTAACTCTTGGAAAAAGAACTAGTAACTCTTGTAAAAAGAAGTAGTAACTCTTGGAAAAAAAACTAGTAACTCTTGTAAAAAGAACAAGTAACTCTAGTAAAAAGAACTAGTAACTCTTGTAAAAAGAACAAGTAACTCTAGTAAAAAGAACTAGTAACTCTTGTAAAAAGATGTAGTATCTCATTTAAAAAGAACTAGTAACTCTAGTAATAAGAAGTAGTAACTCTCGGAAAAAGAACTAGTAACTCTTGTAAAAAGAAGTAGTAACTCTTGGAAAAAAAATTAGTAACTCTTGTAAAAAGAACCAGTAACTCTAGTAAAAAGAACTAGTAACTCTTGTAAAAGTAACAAGTAACTTT
>KZ653346.1:135742-152421 GCA_001010745.2 Gerris buenoi
TCCAATCTAATTGTTATTGATGTAATAATCGATTAAATAACCATTCAATATTGTACATATAATTATGCTCCATAACATTACACCTGTCTGATTGAAGCAAATGAACTGAATTATTAATAAGGAGTATTAGTTGTCCGAAAAAAAAAAAATATTTATATAAAATGTAGAGACTGTACTGGATTTAAATTTTAAAATATCTCAATTAATTAATTGTTCTAAAATGTTTAGGAGGTAAATTTGTTAAGGAAGCCTGTTCCCTGACTTTTTTTATTTATTTTATTTTTAAAAAATGTCACTTCGCCTTTAAATGCAGAAAAATATAATCACGTTATTTGTTAATATTAAAATTGATCTGCGCTGAAGTTTACTCCAATACATTATTATTAAAATACTGTGTTAATTCAAGAATTTATTAACATAGACCTATTTCAATTTCGGTATCACACCAGCGGTATCACATTAACTTTTTTTCTTGACATTTATCAAACTAGGTATTTCCGGGATAACGACTTTAAAGGTTAATTTTTAATTAAAATAGACTACATTTTAATTTTTTTCCAATCTAAATCGTGGATACTGTTTTTGAAACATGTATTTTACTGGGGATATCAGACTAGGAAATTTCGCTTTAGGATATCAATTTTCAAAACCCCTAAAAGCCCCTACCTCAGTGAATTAATTTCAGTTCAATATTTCAGGCTACATTGGTCTAAATCCACCAAAGAAAAATTTGTTTGGGCTCAAAGGACACAAAAATAAAACCTATTAAAATGTAATTTTCACGCTACAACATTATTTTCTCTTTATAAATACAACATATTTGAGAAAGTATAGACTTCAATATATTTTTACCTCTTTAAAAAACTCTATAAAATATTTTACCTTTTTCATCTTTTACTTTTGTTCAATTTATTTACCTTAAAATGTTATATTGTTCTCACTAAAGTTATTAATGAATGTCGGTTCTTTTCAATAAACTCTTACTAACCAGGTTAATTATTAACTAGAATTTGTTCTACGCCCTTGGTGAGGATAATTAAAGAAACTTTTATTGCCGGCTAAATAACAATATCTATATCCTGCAGTAGAAACCCTTTACATTTTTTAGGATAAATTAAGAAAGTTATAATTCTCTAGGGCATACTTTAGTGTTTCAAATGGAAATAATACTTTTTCTTTTAAAAAAATTATTTATTTAATTTAAATTATAAATAAATAATCATATTATAGATCTTTGATGCCTCGTTCCGATACGTTTAACATTGATAAAGCTTTATGAGATTAATATTTAAAAGGTTGACTGGTTATTAATAATTTTAAGTATAATTTAATTATGTATTAATTGAGAGATTCTGTATATTGAGAATATATGATCGTTTATGAGATCAATTATTAAGTTGCGGTTATGAAATAAATATTTAAGATCCAAATTTACTTAGTTTAACTATCATAAATTGTGTTAATCTCTATTGGAGTCCATTATCTTATTTCCAATTTGGATTAATCATTTTAATGTTAATTTTTAAATCCGACTTTGGAGGATCATAATCATTCATCAAAACTTTATTATTATAGCAGGTCATAAAAATGTGTATGCGGATCCACACTAAACTGAAAACTATGGTGTTACATTTGGGACCAAAGTAGCTGATTGGTCATCAAACTCACCTTTAACTTTAACCAATGAGAGGTATGACATAGATAATCACCGCGTGTAGATGTGTAAAGTGGACAATACCTTTAGATCTTAACTAATCTAAAAAAAAAATTCATTTCTAATATTGATATCAAAGTGGATAATACTCTAAAACTAGGGAGCCAGCGCCAGCGTGACCGAGGGTCTTAAGGCGCTCGCTCAGCCATCAATAAGGCGAGGCGACTCGAGGTCGTGGGTTCGATCCCGTGCTATGATACTCTGAAGTGCATCTATGAATCGCGGACGGTGCAAGGCGAGGGACACCCCCTGTGGGGCAATCTTCCCCCACGCTTTGACGCACGCTTATATAGCTTACTAATGATCACACCATACTCGCTTCGGCGGTACAATGTACAAATGTATGATGTGCGAAGTAGCTGGAACTTCCCACCACGGGGCGTAAAAAGGGCATTAAAGATGGCCTAATTGCAATGTTCGAACAACTGGTTCGTCCTACCCGTTCTAGTAGGAAGTACTAGACTACAACTACTACTACTCTAAAACCAACATGAAAGATTAATTGTGTAGAGACATGATAATAAAAATTGGTCAAGTATGTGCTTTCAGCACACAAGAAGGCTCCGTAAACAATTTAACAAGTAGGAAGAATTCGTGAACCAGCATAATCGGCTTAGCTGTACCAAGATGGAGGCCAAAAATTTGTTTTGCCATAAATTTCGAGCCATTTATTATCATGACGCCTTCAATTAGTATTTTTTTGTCCGAACCCAGTGACACTTCTCCTTGTTATCTAGCTTAATCCGTTCCTTAAGATAATACATTTATAAGATAAGTTTTGGGGAAAATATTCTATATCATTAAATATTTGACGTATAAAGAATTTCTTAAAACTGTTTTTAATATTTCGACAGAGACTATTTATAATTCATTTTAATTTTTTTTTTTTTTTTTTTTTGATTTCTTATAAAAGAAATAGATATGGGAGATACTAAAAACGCAATATGAATTAGTACAACATCTGGCACTTCTTTAGATTCTTACTCCCCTTATAAAAAAACAGAGGGGAGAAAAAATCTAAAGAAGAAGTATGGAATGTTCTTCTCTAGACTGTTACTCCCATTTTAAAAACAGTTGTGAGATATTTCTTTGTTCCAATGTACATTTGACTAAACATCCCTTTGTCTTATTAATTATTTAGTCAAAGTAATTAATATTCTAAAAAATTAAAGGGGTGTGATAATCTAAAGAAGTATCCAAAATCAAAACTAAATATATATTTGTCTCTGAGTACAACGTTCTCCTCTTATATTTAACACTACACGCCACATGACGCAACTACGTTATAAAAAAATGTCAACCCCCTAGTATTTGAGGGATGATCTTTTGGGGCTGCCTTATAATTTTCTTGTGTTTAGATAATAACACATTTCACACAGCAAAGCTTCAAATTTTTGTGTTGGGTACTTTCGGATATCATCAGGTGTGACAATCGCAGGATTGTACAAGTCCTCAATTTTGCCTACAGACCCAAAAAAAAGTACCTATTTGTAAGGATAAAAATAAGCCAACACTCATCGAACATGAAATAATAACAGAAAGATTTAAATTATTTTATTTTTATACAACAACTTAATAAGAAGGATAAGAAAATTGACATATGAAAATAGATTTTTAAAGTATACTGTTTCTCTACAGTAGCATTAAAAAAATTAATTTACAAAAGTCATAAAAACTTTAATCTCAATTTTCTCGAAATGACAATTTTTGCATTGTGCCACTATTGCAGGGGGTGAGCGATATGTGGAGTAAAATAATCTAAGTTGACTACATTTGAGTAGGTCACACGCAATATTTATTGTTAAGAGCAGAATCTTACTTTTTAAACCATAGACTAGAGTAATTCCATATGCGAATTGCTTCTCCAAAATCGGTATTGTGAATAAACAGTATTTGTAGCATTTTTTTTCTTGATCAAGAAAATGTCTACATTATTTTTTTTTTAGATTTAGATTTTGTTGAGTAGTAGAAACCTTAACTCGCCTTTTCTAGTCTCTTTGGTTTTACATATATTTATTTATTTGGCAATATTTCTATTATATTCTATCTGGTTATTATATTTTTATTTATAAACCATAGTTCGGTGGACGCACCTGGCTTGGTTTACTATTTATCTGTCTACGCGTAGATGTGATTGTTTATATACAATACATATACTTATTTCCGAGTATTATATTTGCAGTATATTCTATATTCTATATCATATCTCTTGTTGTCAAATCACTATATCGTAAAGTCCATCTTTTGTTGTCTAAAGAGAGATTCAGTGATGTAGTTCCCGTCACGAGCGACGGAGGTTCCGTAGATTGACCAGACCAACCGCGACATGCAACTTGTTGCCGATGGCTGTTGTTGGGTGTTGGGTTGACGCCATCTTGTGAACCCTTGCTCGTTACGTTTAGTTTTGTTATGAGAGCAATTCAACTTAAAGATCTGGTGATCTCTTCAACTGAAGGTGTGCCAAGATCAGCTATTTTGGATTTCTGCTGCCTTTTGATCGTGGACGTTCTCTCCTACCTTGATTTCCCTCTGTCTGGAGGAATTCTTCGCTCTCCGCTCTGCGTCGATCGCTACATCCACGCTGCGTCGTTTTGGATATTATTTCTTTTCTCCTTGTGAGTCAGAGTTTTTTTTTTTTTTTAATATTCTACATACCCGTAGAAAATTACGGAATTATACAATTAGTCAGTCACAAAAACTTTATATTTTATATATGTTAAACGGTAGACTTTATTTACGAGAACAGAAAAAAGAAGTAGATTATTTTTATGATTTTGTTATACTGTACGATTACTTGGCAAGGCCCAAAAAGTATATTTTATTTTGAAATCTATTTTGTTTTAATTTGTTTTGTTTTTTTGTTTAACCAATTTGGAAACTATCACTGGTTTTTTTTAAGAAAATACAAGTTTCGTTATTTTGCTTGTGCCCAAGTTGGAAAATTAATTTATTAAACATAACATCGGTTTATGCCAGGGATATTCTCTAACCCAAAATTCCCATCAGTCAAAATTTATTGCAAAAATAACGTGGCGCCCTTTTCCTTATTTATTCATTCTTTTTTTTTTTGTTTTATAAAAACCACGCCCTTCCCACTGAGCTAGAGGGAGCTATCTTTATACCGGGTGAGATAGCTCGGACGTTGTCCAAATTTTGGAACGTTACATATCTTACTTCTTTACCATAGTCTAGAGTCTAGAGTAATTCCATATGAGAATTGTTTCTCCAAGATCGGTATTGTGAATAAACAGTATCTTACTTCTTTACCTTAATCTAGAGTAATTCCATATGAGAAGTATTTCTCCAAGATCGGTATTGTGAATTAACAGTATTTTACTTCTTTACCTTAGTCTAGAGACTAAATATAAGCTGCAAGTGGTTTATTTGGGTCAATAATAAGCTATAAAACACGTTAGTTTTATCAATCGTTAACTTTTATCTATGCACTTGAAACCTCTAACCAATCCACTGTAATAAGCTAAAGATATTCATAATAAAAGACCTTATTAATGGGACATTACTCTCGGTCCAATGACTTTCGGCCAGTGGGCTGTAAAGCCAAAGATAAAACCGATGAAACAACAGAGCAAATACGTTAAATGGGAGTAAAAAAAAACCAACTTTAACGATCTTACGGTGAATTCTAGATGAGATTACATTTTCCGTAAGCATTGTTAGAGACCGAAGAATAGAAACGCGTGATCTTCGACAAGTTAAACCAATAATAGGATATTTTCTTTTTCCCATTCTTTTCTCTTTCTATGATATAAAAACGATATCGCTTACACAATAGACGAGGACTATTATTCTCTAGAACTGAAAGGATAACTAGATATAATATATTATATCAAGGTGCAGATAAATTATATTTTGTAAGAAGAAAGTCTAAGACATATAAAAGGGGGTTATCTGGATAAAAAAAAAGTGCAGTACAAACAAAAAATACCGTCTATACGACTTTTCAACAATCTTTCGGTCAAGAATGATTTTCTAGAGTGTCTTTTGCTATAATACAAATATAATTTTATAAAAATGATTATGTCCACAACAAATTCAGTTGTGCAACCTAATTTTTCTATATCTCTTTTTTATATTTTGTTTTACTTTCTCATATAAAGAGAAAGTATTGTGATAAAGGGAAAATTCGATATGAGATCTTGATGGACGTTTTGAGGTTCCCTGAGTTCAAAAAAGCGATTTTAAAAAATGTCGGTCTGTCTTTTATACGTCTGTTGTCGTTGTCTATGCAGACGCGTAGAGCCTAAACTATTGGGATAATTTTGACGAAATTAGGTATAAATGTTCAAAAAAATCATACCCCGAGGGGAAATCGACTAATGAGATTTAGCTCTGCATTTGGGGGCACTACTACCCCTCAAAAACTCTAAGAAAACAAAAAACAAAAAAAATAAAAAAATACATTTCTCGAAAAAATTTCCGACGATGTTGATCAAAAAATTCTAAAATTTAGTATATTTAAATATGAATCTAACGATAAATCTAAGAAAATAGCGTTAAATGCGGGGGGTTGTTTCATCAGGCTTTAGAGAGGACGGGTTCGATTCCCCGCTGAGAAGTTATTTTTATGATAAATTTGAATAAAATGTTCAATAATAATCAAATATACCTACAAAAACTAGAAAACTAATAAATAGAAAACACTGAGCTAAGAAGTTATAAACTCGTATATGAGAAAGTTTGTCTGAGAGGTCTCGGACCGAATTAATTATTTAATAAATAGTTATAATATACATATAAGGTGCCACGGCTAAATGCCGATTTGCAAGTAAATGTATGTTTTTTAATTTTCAATTAGTGTTATGAAGTGTTCTATTGCAATAAATGGCTTTTTATTTTATTTTATTTTATTTATTAGTATACATATAAATAGCCTCTTACTGTTCTTACTCTAAACAGACTTCTGAATTTTATATATTCAGTACTGGAGATAAACTATATCGCATTAATGTGAAATGGTAATCTGGCTATCATATAAAAACCACAGATCCTAGCGTTAACAATAACTACTATATTATTTTCATATTATATAGAGTCCAGTAAACTTCGTTTTGGCAGTGCCACACCTAGTATCGATATATTTTAGTTTCGATGGTAGGTGGGGCTACTACTGACACTATCGTACAGCCAACCTCTAACCATATATAAATATCTCTTAACTATGAAAAATTGTGATGTAGGTGAGGAGGCAAACCCTTTATTCCTTGATTTTAGATGCTATAGAGCTCATTTTTATCCGATATATCGATTGAAGAACATCGACTACGTAGTACCATTGATATGGGTGTGACACAGTAAACTGATAACAATAAGGAAAGAAAATGTAGCCAAAATTGAGCTTTTATATGTAGATAATAATTGAATTCAACTTCCTAAATATAAATTTTTGTAAAAACACATTGTGAAGTAGATGCAAAGATCAGGATTCAATACCCGATGGTGTTGAGTATCTTTACATATTACTCTCCATGCTTCTTTAATAATAATATTCATTACTAGGTGATCACCCGTGCTCGACTACGAAGGTATTTAATCTAGAGGTACTGACTTGAAAGTTATATTATTATCCCGGAGCAACATAACATAACACAACATAGCAACATGACATAACATAGGAGTTTTCTTTTATAAACATGAGCTTACATCCTAAAGAAAAGCCTTGTCCCTAGGATTAACTTTCAAATTTCAGAAAGTCTGTGGTGACTCAATTTAATTGCTTTTAGAGATACAAATTAGAAAATCCCAACTAGACATCATTATTGATTTAATAATTACCATAGGATTTTACCATAGTGTTTTAAAGTGGTAATAATTATTTTAATGAGGGGATATGGTTTATATTCAAAATTGTATTAGAAAAAAAATTGAAAAATTGTTGACACATTTTTTTCACTAAAATGGCCTCAATCTTGAATCAAAATGAATGATTGGAAAATCATTAACAAAAAATGTTAATGTCATAAGAGGACATTAAGTTCGAAATTTTTTAAGGTTCTAGTCATATTGGTTCTGGAGAAATCGTTGATTTTCGCATATTAATGGCCGCCATATCGAATAAAAAAAGGCGATTTCTTAGCAACTACCTATAAGAATTGTGTTAATATAATTTTAGATTGTGTTTAAGAAACGAAATACTTAAACATTGGTCTAACGTTAGAAACAGGTGAGACTTTATAAATATAGGTCGTCTATTTTTCTTGAAATGTATAAAAATACAAATTTATTGTATTTATTAAACATATATTTTATTTAAAAAATCTCAGTCGAACAATAGCCTATTGTCGAGTTCCTTTGCTCGAAACTGCGTCTATTTTAATCCATCCTAAATCTAATAAAATAGATTTTTAGACTTTTATTTCCAATACGAAAACGCCTGAAAGAACCATTAAAATGTATTTTTATCTGTTTGACGTCAATATAATATATTTTTTTACATTAGAAAGATGACGGATAGGTTTAAGAATAAGTATTGTAAAGATTAAATTATACGAATAATCACCTCTTGATTACTTGCAAAAAAAAAAAAAAAACAAATATGTATATATTAACATTTACACCAATAAGAATTAGATGTACATAATACCATATTATACTGGAGTAGAGTAAACACAAAACAGCGTTGGGTTACAATAGGATTAAAAGATAAGTTACTTATCTTTAAAATATTTACTCGCGACATATATCGCATATCTCTGAGTTGTTATAAAAAGATTTGTCAGGAGCAGAAACGTAAAGTTAATTTAAGGCACACATTAAGAAACACGTGGCTTAGTTTTCCATTCATATTGGAGCGAAGTGTTTTTGGGGCAGTTTGACGAAGGGAGAAGCAGTGTTTTGTAAAACTCCCCCCGCACATAAGTAGATTCTATTTTGTAAAAAACAAAAGTTTCTTTAACAGATTCACGAGTGTAGGACGGGCAACGTGCGTGTGGCGCAGTACTACCTTGTAATACAGTAATTGACCATTGTAATACAGTAATTGTAACCATTGTAATACAGTAATTGACCATTACTGCCCTGCATTTCAGCTTAATATGAGCCCAAATATAAAAAAATTGTATTTTATTGTCCATTTGAAAATGTATTACATAAAGATTTTGTTAAATTCTCAAAAGTAATTCGATGATACTTTTTTCGATTCCGAGCTTACCGAATGTAACGGAAACTATACGTGATCGTCCTGAAGAACAACAATATTTTATGTCTCTATTTCAAAAATTCAGGACTGAAATCCGTTTCAGACATCAGGGAACATTTTTGGTTCCGTGTCTGTCTGTCGGTCTGTCGTTCAATTTTTGCGAACCATCATATCTTAAAAAACTAAACGTCCGATTTTAATGAAATTTGTATGGTAGGTCATAATTAGCCCACTTTTGGTCCCTTTTGGTAACCTTCAGTGCTTATTTGTTTCTCTTCCACATGCGCACAAAGATACATTTATTTACACATATAGCTTCCTAAGTACTTATCTGTTATGTATGAAACTTTTATAGTTTATGAAAGTAACCCGCATATAGCCCCATATTAATATGGCCGTCTGCGCTCTTTAACTTTTGCCAAATTGATACTTTAAATCAGGTGAAAAATCATAGAAATTTTGACAGATTAAAAAAAGGGGGGAAACAATTAAAACAATTGGACAACAATGGCTTGTAAAAGCATAAAATAAATGAAGTACGAGATAGGATGCGAGGAAGCTATGTGCCGTTCTAATTAGCAGTCTCTTTTTTATACGTATTAATTAGTAGGATATGATCAATGCAGTGCTCAAATTAGTCGTAAATACACATTAGATTACATTTTGTAAACAAAGGACAAAAACTATAATTACAACTGTTAATGATTCTGAGATAATAACGTAATCTGATAAGTTTATTCAACATCTGAATAGAAATTGCTGGATATATTTGTGGAACGTAATATAAAACCTCAACAGGTATGTTTTCTCGTTGACAGGAAATCAAGGATACAAAGGAATATGTTAGCGATAGCTATAGAATCACGCTAGAATAAGACAGAATAAAGGCATGAAGACTAGATAGGTTATTAAATAGAAAATACAAGGTGGGAGAGGAGCGAGTGAAAAGACAGTGAGTCAAGAAGTAAACAAAAGGCTCAACCCCACAATCCAACTCGTATATTGTTCTGTGAATCCCAAGCTTCTGGCCTGTGTAAACATCAACTTAATTATCTGCAGCCTTTCGTGTTTTTATTCTATTTTCGTATCTTTAAATCGTCGGTGGTTTTTTTCCTGGGTTACGTCTCTTTTGTGGAAATGCATGCATTAGACAATAGGCGCAACACTGAAATACTCCCGGTTCCCTTTATTTGACCATTCCTCCGATGGTTTTTTCCCTGTACTTTTTTGTAAAGAAAAACAATCTGAATGTATTCCTTATCTGATTCTCTTAGAGTAAGTCAGCAGAGCGCACAATATAAATCTATTATTGTTTGGTTGTGGGCGACTTTGAGGGTATAATAATTGTGGCTTGGAACAAAAACAACCAATGTCCATAATTGTAGTTTTGAGAAAAGTTGATCATAACCATGGAATGTCTGCAATCTGTGAGGACATTGGTTGGTTTTGATGCGAAAAATATAGCCAAGGGTTAGATTTAGTTGTTGTTGAAAACGAATCTTGACATAGTAAAGTGGTTGGATAACAAAAAAAAAAACAGACATGTCAGAACATAGACATTGGTTGTTGTTCCAAGCCACAATAAATGAATGTAAGTTTTATTTTTTTACTTTCTCATATATATATGTAAAGAGAAAGTATTATTATGGATCGAAAATTATTCGATTTTTAGAATTTGATGGATTTACACGTTTTGAGGTTCCCTGAGTCTAAAAAAAACGTTTAAAAACTTCTAACTGCGCAAACGCTTAGAGAGAAAGTTCTTGGGCCGCTTTGACGAAGTTTGGCACACATGTTCAGAAAAATCATACCCCGAAAATGTTCTCAAGAAAAATCTAGTTTCCGAGATATTAATAAAAACAAGTCTTTTTTGATTGAAAATCGAAAACAAAAAGTAAAAAACCATCTGTTGANGAAAACCCCATATCTCTATCTACTACAGAAGCTGAGCTATAAGTGTTCAAAAAAGTGCGGTTTTTTTGGCCCACCCTGTATATTAATGACATTCTAGAGTACAGTTTGATTTTTTATTATTAATACTACATTTGAAATTATAACCACCAATTGAACCAAATAAATAGCATGCTACATGAATGACGCTTAAGTTCTACAGTTTTGATTTATAATACTAGCTTTGATGGCTTAGTCAATTAGATCAAAAGGAGTGTACTTTATTGCCTTAATTTGATATGCAATTAACTTACTTTGTAGTTCTTCTCCTAGTTCACTCTAAAGTTTAAATTATAGAAGAAGTTCCTTAGGATATAGAATTACAAAGAGGATTTAAAAAAACAAATACACAATGTGGTAACACTCTACTAAATGTTTAACATTGAGGAGTGATCAATTACTTTGAGTATTTATTTAGTGTTCCCTTATAACTTATAACCACTTTCATCAAATTCCTTATAGAATGTATAAGGCATCGAATATAGGAACATAACTAAAGTTAACCGACTCTAAATTTTACCACTTAGTTAAAACCGTTTAAAAAAATAAATTACAGCTAATTAAAATTGACAATGAGTTGAAATGAGTTACTACCCACTGAATAGTAATTCTGAAATTGTATTAGGAAAATGTTTTTTTTTTTATTATAACTATGTAGAAACATAAAATGTCAAATTAAATAAAGTCTCAAAAATAGAAAAAAAGAAAAAAAAAATGAAAAGATTTTTTTTTATTTTTTAAATTGCATTCTATTTTACTTTTCTTTTAATTTTTAACACAACAGAAAGTACAACATGAAAAAAAAAAACCTAACAAAATTAAAAAAAAATAAATAAATAAAAAGAATGAATGTGTTTTTCAGGCCACTGGAAATGAAATATTCTGTTTTTTTTTTTAATTATAATTTTTTAATGTAATTTTAAACTTCACGCTAGGAAAAAAAGAGAGGAATTTAAATGTATATAGAAATATTTATCCAAGTTAAACCCATTTTCTTCATTCGTATATCAAAATTATATCTTTTAGCTCGGAACAATTTTAATTTGAAAACAAGTAAACCCTTGTAGAAATTGCATTCAGAGTTAACTTACCAAATTAAAAAAGCAACGGTTTCCTGAATTATATTCAACGCAGGATTTCTTTTTCAAAAGTTCTCAATTAAAAGAGAAATATCCTTAGTAGAATGTTTATAAAACTGTATTTGTGATTCGAGGGAATGCGTATAACTTAACAGTGGAGACTATAAGTAACTTTTGGTACAGATCTACAGTTCTTTACAACTGCCTGGAGACGGTCGATGGGGAATGTGCCGGTCTAGGTCTATGATTTTAGCATTACGTCCATCGAATAAGGCAGCCTGCAGGTTAACGATCTCAAGAAAAATCTAGTTTCCGAGATATTAATAAAAACAAGTCTTTTTTGATTGAAAATCGAAAACAAAAAGTAAAAAACCATCTGTTGAATACATTTTAAATAATATATATTAATTAAGCATCACGTATATGTTTATCATTGAAACAAGCTTAATGCAATAAATATTTAATATTAAGCAAATTAATCGTTAATCGGGAAGAGTTTATAGTTTAAATGGATGATTGGAGTAGACGATAGTGCCAGGTGGTACTCTCACTTCTCTTGGAAGGTTCTATTTCTATAGTAACCCTCCTCAAGGTGGGTTCGCAGTCACAGCCTACAGATCAACACGCGTATCCGTCAGTATAGTTTCCTGGTCAGTAATGTTTTCTGGGATCTAGGACCGAGATTATACGAAAAAGATAGTCTGAGTTGTCTCGGACCGAATCTTATACCTTGGAAGTATAGCAACAATAGCCGCTAATTTAACCAAAAATTATGCGGGGTATCAATATACAATATGGTGGGCCAAAAAAAACCGCACTTCTTTCAACACTTATAGCTCAGCTTCTGTAGTAGATTGAGATTGGGGTTTTCGGGGTCTGAAAACTACATTCTTCTACATTAAATTTGATATCTATAACTTTAAAAACGATTAAGTGAAAGCCACGCAATGACGGTTTGAAATAGGGTCTTTAAAAAAGTCGTTGTCCGGCTTTGACGAAGTTTGGCACACATGTTCAGAAAAATCATACCCCGAAAATGTTCTCAAGAAAAATCTAGTTTCCGAGATATTGATAAAAACAAGTCTGATTTGATTAAAAATCGAAAACAAAAAGTAAAAAACCATCTGTTGAATACATTTTAAATAATATATTTTAATTAAGCATCATGTATATGTTTATCATTGAAACAAGCTTAATGCAATAAATATTTAATATTAAGCAAATTAATGGTTAATCGGGAAGAGTTTATAGTTTAAAAGGATGATTGGAGTAGACGATAGTGCCAGGTGGTACTCTCAGTTTTCTTGGAAGGTTCTATTTCTATAGTAACCCTCCTTAAGGTGGGTTCGCAGTCACAGCCTACAGATCAACACGCGTATCCGTCAGTATAGATAACAATATACCATATTCATATTTTCTGGGATCTAGGACCGAGATTATACGACAAACATAGTCTGAGTTGTCTCGGACCGAATTTTATACCTTGGAAGTATAGCAACAATAGCCGCTAATTTAACCAAAAATTATGCGGGGTATCAATATACAGGGTGGGCCAAAAAAAAACGCACTTTTTTGAACACTTATAGCTTAGCTTCTGTAGTAGATTGAGATTGGGGTTTTCGGGGTCTGAAAACGGCATTCTTCTACTTTAAATTTGATATCTATGACTTTAAAAACGATTAAGTGAAAGCCACGCAATGACGGTTTGAAATAGGGTCTTTAAAAAAGTCGTTGTCCGGGTAGTGATCTTGTCTGATATTATAGTTTTGATAGAATANCAAAAGCCTGCAGGTTAACGATAGTGCCCACTTTACTCCACTTATTTCATGCTTTAATAATCTGCAATAATTTATTTCTTCGATATAGTTCAGAGATATCTCTTGTCATTCAATATATCTGACGTTCATTATATTATTGCGATAAATTTTATTATTACGAGACGTTAAGCCGTTGGCTTTTTGGTCCGTGGTCATTTTATATTTAGAAAACAAAGTAAAATTAAGTACATTAATCTAGATAGGTTCCATCACGAAATCTACCGATGACGATAACTTGGGTAAAAGATGACCGAGATAGTTGGTGATCATGTTCATTTTACCAATGCCCAGGCTGAGTTCGTTGGTCAACGTTATCAACCCAAGCGTTCACGCGCAACGCTCGTGTAAACGTAAGCTTCAAATTTAAAATTTGAATTTTAGGAGGGGAAAAAATGTTGGCGAAAATATGAAGGAAGCCTGTTCCTTGACTTGTTTTGTTTATTTTTATTAAATGTCAAAATGTCACTTCGTTTAGTAAATATAGAAAATATAATCACGGTTTTTGTTAAAAGTAAAATTGATCCTAACGCTTATATCAATATATTAGGTATATTATTATAATATTACCTATTTAATCCAAGAAAAAAATTCTAACTTTATCTATTTAATGAGACAAACGACTTTTTAATTTTAATTTTATTTATTTATTTTTTTTTTAATCGAACACCGACACTGTTATGAAGTGATAGAGATCGCTAAATTTATTAAAGCGGACCTAAACGTTCAAAATAAAGAAAACAACGTTTTTACCGTTCTAACGTAACGATTTTAATACAACTTTTTACACATCTTCTAAAGTACACTTGAAACAGGCATGTAAAATTTAACCTGATACAAGCAGACATTTTTGAGTAGGGACGAAATATATTTTAAATTAGTAGGCCGGGTAGGTAGAAAACATTCCTATTTCCATCTAACTAGAAACATACTTTTTAAATATAAACTCATCATGATTAACATTTTTCTTTTATTTAATATATATTTATTACAAGACACTGGGTTTAATTATACAAATAATGCTTTTCTTTAAATTTTGCCTTAACTCCGCCAGGTACAAACAGTTTAGTTACTTTTAATTTTTTCACTTTTCTAACTCCAACATGTATAAGTAGTTAGCAACGTATACGTACTTAGCAGTGTGATTTTATAATTTAAAATTTTACAATATTTCATTAAATTTAATGAAAAATGTAACGAACTTCGTTCCTACCGGGTATCCCGCGTAAGCACACGTATTTTTTATTCCCAGGAGGTATTGAAGGCTGATAAATGTGTAAAAATTTAAATGAAGATTAAATGCTTTTCTTTTTTCGGTGGCCAAGGGATAAGAAAGAACAGAGTTCAGGGCTAATCTACAGGTGTTTTTATAAGGTTTAGGATTATACGTGGGAGATAGAAATCCCGCAAGGAAAAGGGCTACTGTACCTAGAGGGATTTTCATGTATAAGAATTTATTTGTTGTTGATATCGGAGTCTGGTAGGGTGCTTAATCTAAAGGGCAGAGGGCCTACACACACATACAACGAGTAATAGGATTTTACTTGGTAAAGGTCGCACATGGATATTGGGGTGGAGAGACTTGACAAAAAAAAACATCTTTCCTTCTTTTTATAAACACGCAACAATTCACAACTTATTCGTCAATTTCACTGCTTTTTCTTACCACTGTTTAAACTTTTCGACTCTCTTTTCATATCCCTCCACTTTTCTAACTATGTTTGTTCTTTTGAACTGGATTTGGTTGAACATACCCAGAACCCCAATAAATAATATTCAAGCAGTAAAAAATGAGCTTTTTTTGTCAAATCGCTCTCCGATAAACCGAATAAATTCTCAGTACACTAATGGCGTCCTTAATATTTTAATCCATAGCTCCAGGTCAAGTGGTCACCCATCCTATAACTGACCACGCCCGATGCTGGTTTACTTGCCTGATTGATAGGCAAGCGCTCTCTATGCTCCGGGCTACCTATGCCCCCCTAATGACGTCTTGCTCTGGACTGATCGTGAGCAACGAATAAATATACATATTACATATAGAGGGACCAAACTCTTACTACTGAACAGCGGCTATCATACCTCTAGGAGCGTCAGAAGCATAATGCCCACAATGTCAAATGGTCTTTTCAAATCAACATAAATGGTCGAAACTAATCCGAAGAATTTATCAACAGAGATCCGAACAATTGAATTATAAATCGATTCATGCAGAGAAAAAATTAATTGCAATCCTTGGACGTAGGAATTTCATTCTCACATAACTAGATAACAGCAAATGCACACATATATATATATAAAAGTAGAATCCGACTTTATTAAAGAAAGGTGTGATATTGATAGTTTAATGGTGTTGATGTAATATTATCGATGTTATGATACCTTCCTAATGAAATTGACGCACTGGTAATATACAAATTTGGATAGAGACAGACAAATTTTAAATAATATTTTTGTGTATATGGTGTTAAAATATTTGAATAAGAGGGCATATTATCATATGAAAATATGAAATAGCTGTTTTAATATCATTTTAAAATTAGATTACAGAGGTAAAATGAAGCTATGTAAAATAAAGAGATATAATACATTTAGTTTTGGTGTATAAATAAATTATATATGCCACAGTACACTGAACAATTTAATAACTTACTAAAGCATCGTTAACTGAGATAGAAATATTATATCAGTATTTGCTTAGGTTTATATTACTTAAAGAGCTATCAACAACCTTTACACTAAAGCTTTAGCAGTAGCATTAAAATAAAGTCTGAAATAATTCTAGTTATAGTCTAATTCTAATTAGAGGCTGAATTATAAGGTAGGACACGAATTTGATATGTGTTTATATGAAAAGGTCAGTAATAATTAATTTTTAAAAAAAACAAAAAATGTTCATGGGGAAAAAAATTATCTAAAAATCTTAGAAAATCAAAGATCTTAAGTCTTATAACTCCACTTGGGGG
>KZ653346.1:158051-191026 GCA_001010745.2 Gerris buenoi
AAGGTTGCAATTCCCACGCTAGTCCAAAAGCTGAAATTGCATTAAAGCTACTAACACACTGACAAACCAGACTGTCAACATCCTGTATGATTCTAGGAATAAAAATGAATATAAATTAAAAGCATTACCTCGTGCAAATAAAATAACAACCATGCTTCTTCTCTGAAATGAAATTATAGCGTGCCTTCTTACAGTGCTAAGTACATATTATGCATTGCCGACTACACAAGAAAAGACACAATTAAAAGTAACCAATTGTTTGTACCGGCAGAGTTAAGGCAAAATTAAAATAAAATCATTATTTGTATAAATAAAGCAAGCGTCTTACTATAAATATATATTAAATATAAGAATAAAGTTGATCATGATGAGTTTAAAGTGAAAGACTAGGTTTCCTAAAGGAGTTTGGATTGAAATAGGACTGTTGTTGCGATTGCAATACAATCGCTTCAATGATAGAGCCACTCGGCGACAAGTTATAATAAATAAATTAATAGTAAGGCAGTAAATAAAATAAAAAATTAGAAGTTTCTACAACAAAGGAAGTGTGATAACAAAGTTTTTTCAGTTATTTAAAATGCTGATTCGAGGCATTAAGAGCAATGTCGCCTCCATTTTCCTCTCTACAGGCATTTCAGTCTCTTCTAGCTGACGTGATGCTAACGCACTGCCTACTTGAACTATATGCTTTACCACCACCATTCTGCAAATAAGCTTAAGCCTTAAGAAGCGTCTTTTATAAATAGGATTCCCAGAGATAGCTTGCCTCCAACTAGTGACAGCTTCCCTTTCAACTACATAGCAAGTCTTACTTTCCATATCATAATTGATAAGACTAAGAATTGTTGAGCAGAGTTTGCTGAAAGAGCTAATTTTATAATTTTAACGTATTAATCGCAAAGTTGTCTTGCAAACAGATTTGTATAACTATTTCTATTCTTAAGTTTTTTATAAGATATTAACTTAAAACACAAACATTTATATTGTCATGGTTAAATAAACATCCGAGAAAATAGAGCACTTGTTCACAATCTTTTGAATTCCTTTACATCGCGTTTCTTGCTCTAGCACTCTAATAAATGTTGCGTATTCTACCTCGATTAGATAGAAGTGGAATCGGAATCATCTTGGCATAGTATCGAGAAATCTATTAGTCTCAGTTCAGAATTCGTTCACTCGTTTATAAAACTCTTGACTTTTTAATTGCGTCATATTTTTTTTTTTTTTTTTTTTTTTTGCCGTTCATATTTCTAAAAGAAAAACACCACTTTCAGAAAAAAATACCTTATTTATATATATTATTAAAAAAGTTTTGTAAACAAACGAGTTCAGAGTGAGAGTGACATATTTCACTGAGTGTGGAGTGCGTTAGGCGATACCCCAATAGAAGAGGTTTGAGTCCGGGGGAGAAAAGGGAGACCTTGAGAGTGACATAGTAGTAACCGTGTAGACAGAGTGAGGGTGATATTATATTCGTCCGAAAAGAGAAAAGCCTGTAAGGCTCACAGAGAGTAGGTATATTGTAATATAAGCGAGAAAAGGAAAGGAGATAGTAGTTGCGTCCATCCCCACTACACCTCATCCACTATCCTACTTCCTTCACATATTCCATAACTATACTCATCCCTTCTCATACCATGTCGGCCACTACCACGTCTTTTCGGGGGTTGGCGAGCGAATAAAAAAAGGGCGGAGCCCCCTAGTAATATATTAAACGACTTAGATAAAGGAATGAAGAACAAAGAATTTACCCGTAAATATTAAATCGCTTCGAGTTCAGTGTCTACAATATTAGCAAAGCGGGATTCAATAATTAAACTATACGAAAGAAGTGGAGATTATAAAAAGATCAAGAGAATGCAAGTATAAGACGTGGGCGAAGTAGTTTTGCAATAGGTAAAAAGCACCGGGATAAAAAAATTCCTCAAAAATTTCTATGTAGCGAAATAGTTTCTAGAACCATCAATTTCGTTGAATGTTCGTTGTATATTCGTGTATAGGTCCGACTGTATATATCAAATTTATTGTGAATATTGTAGTTATTTAAGCACCAAGGGAGTAAAGTAAGCCATTATTCCCTGAGCCCTGAAAAAATAAGTTGTTCTTGAGGCGATGCCGAAGTCCCTCTGAACTAACCCAAAATCATAAATTATATTATTTTTGTTATTTCTTATTATAATTAAAAACTTTAATTGTTATATTTCAATTATATTTATGTATTGAATCAATTAGATATAAAACCAGAGATTTATTTTATAACAGGTAAAATTGATATGTTGCCTTATTAAATATTTTAAAAAGAAAACTTATAAGGTAGGAAATTTATAAAAAAAAAAGGTATATCTTATACATTGTATTTAAGTGAAAGGGGGTGCAAATTTAAATTACATAATAATATGACAAACGTATAGAAAAATGCTGTTTTTTTTTTAAGAAAAAAAAAACTATAATAAGAAATTCTTCCCTTTAATGTAAATATTGTTTGAAATTCATAACTTCAAAGTAGCCTTGGAATACATTCAGTGAATAGATGTAATAAGGCTCTAAAGAATATTTACTCGCATCTCTGCCTTAAAGAGAATATTATTGAATATTTACTCTCATTGATTTTCCTAAGGTCTTTCAAGCTGCCAGAGTTTTCCTCTAACATTGGGTATCTCATATACATATATCTATTCAAACATGGTTTAAAAAATAAATCAAATATAGTTATACATTAAAATAGTTTATTTTTATCCTCCCCATCAAAAAAGTCATTTGTTAAGAAAATTATAATCATTTTAAACTATAGATGATTAAGGTACCGGTATCTACTAAAGAGGTGCCAACTAAAGAGGTGCTAACTTAAAGATGATTAAAAGCTACAGTGAATAAGTTGTTTTAAGGTTAATGATGAAACTAACAGACTTATAGAATGCATGTTTTGGATATACATATTCAATGAGGACAACAGATAGAATAAAATCCGACGCATGAATTCCCCACAAACATGACCGTTCTCAATAGGCATTTGGTCATATACAGGGTGGGCCAAAAAAACCGCCCTTTTCTAACACTTATTGCTCAGCTTCTGTATTAGATAGAGATATGGGGTTTGCAGGGTCTGAAAACTACATTCTTCTACTTTAAATTTAATATCTATAACATTAAAAACGATTGTGTGAAAGCCACGCAATGATGGTTTGAAATAGGGTCTTTAAAAAAGTCGTTGTCCGGGTGGTGATCTTTTCTGGTATTATAGTTTTGATAGAAAAAATTATCAGATGGTGGAAGAGGGGGGGGGGGGGGGTTCTTTGTAAGTAAGTGGGAGGAGTCACTCAGTGTTATAACAAACATTGAAGATGGTTTAAGCACAATTTCGCCTAAAATTAAAGATCAAATGCTAAATTACACGTTTATGCTAGATGCTACCCCGTCCCATCACTCCTTTCAAACAATTCAATACTTTCAAGAGAATTGCCCAGACTTCAGGCAACATTGCGCTTAACACATCTTAAGTGTTTGTTATAACACAGAGGGACTCCTCCCACTTACCTAAAAAGAACCCCCCCCCCCTTCCCCTTCACCATATGGTAATGTATTCTATCAAAAGTATAATACCAGACAAGATACAAGATTACTACCCGGACAACGACTTTTTTTGAGACCCTTTTTCAAACCGTTATTGCAGGGCTTTCACCCAATCGTTTTTAACCTTCTGCCGGGCGCGCGACGGCACTCAGTACCGCAAACATAGATTTTTAAATATAAAACACAACTGGTAGGTTCAAGGTCGAGGAGGCTTATCAATATTCCTTTCTAAAACCCTTCTAGGGAGTAAGAGATAGCTAGCAGGTGTTTATTAGTGCTTTTTATTGTGATATCGGGAATTAATTTGTCCTACCTCTACATTGCGGAACTCAGTGCCGTTTGCGCCCAGAAATGTAAGTATTTTTTATTCCTAAAGAACAACAATTATTTGCAATTTTCTTATATAAGTGTTGATTTAATATTAGTTTTCATTATTATTTAGACCCCCCCCCGGGAGAGGGTAAAGGGAGAGGGTACCAAGGGGATGGGGGTTTATTATTTAGCTATAACATTTTTTATTCAAAAACTATCTTCTAGGGGTCAAGAGAAAAAAATACACTAATCCTGAAGATTGGATCAGAATTTTTAAATTCTTTATTTTTTTTATTTTAAAATAGTAATGTCTTAAATTTTTAAACAATGTAAATGTCTTATTTTTTTTTTTTTTTTTTTTTTTAAATAATGTAAATGTCTTCCTTTTTTTTTTTTAATTAATGTAAATGTCTTAAATTTAAATTATTTTTTATTTTTAAATTATGTAAATGTCTTAAATTTTAATTTTTATATTAAAAAAGTATAATTTTTGTATTAAAGAAGGGCAATTACTTGTAAGTTATTGTTATTTTACCTCTAAATAAAAAATATACTGCTTTAAAGAGAGTTAAAGAAAGTCAGAACTGAGTACCGCGCGCGCCCGGTATTGAGACTCTAGATGGCGCGCCCAGCAGAAGGTTAAAGTTATAGATATGAAATTTAAAGTAGAAGAATGTAGTTTTCAGACCATGCAAACCCTATATATCTATCTACTACAGAAGCTGAGCTATATGTGTTCGCACAAAAGTGCGGTTTTTTTTGGCCCACCCTGTATATATCATGCCAACATGATTTGTGTTGTACATTATATTTGAAATTGGGTAAATCGTTGTATAAAAAGTGTATACATAGGTTTTTATTATTATTATTATTTTTTTTTTTTCTTAAATAAAAATACGAGCTCAGAAGGAAAATAAGTAATTGTTTGGCAACTCTTTACGACCAAATGTTAAAATACTTCTAAAAAAAACAAAAAAAAACAATTGCTTTTTCGTGCTTCTATTCCCTTTTATAGATATTACCATTTTATCACAGTGTTTGAAGTTATTGTTTATGAAGTTATCGTAAAAACGATGTAACGATGGATTGATTAGAAGACCAACCTGGATCTTGTTTTATCTTGGCAAATATTTGCCATTCGTTTTACTAGACCTTTCTTTGCTCGCATAAACTGTTGTAAACATAGGTAGGTAAAAATGTTGTCATGAAAAAAACAAACTCTGAATTTGTTTTTGTCGGAAAACTTTTCCTTTTAACTTGTTTTATAAACTTGACAACAAGGAAAATCTAGCTTTGTTTTCCCCGTTCGAACATTTGGAGGAATACGCCCACAATTCATTTACAAAGAATAACTTGGAAAAAAATATACTATTTTTGTTAAAGAATAAAAATCAAGAACACCAATCTCACAATCTCGCGTAGATAATCAATGTTTTTTAAAATAGAACATTGCGGCTGTAACTAGTTGTTTTAAATGTATAATGATAATAAATAGAAAGAGATTTATAAATTAAAAGTCTAGTCATGCTCCATGACTTAATGAGCGAATTTTCAAAGAAATCAGCGTATTATTGGCTTATGATAATATAGAAAAAGTTTGATATAGAATTTGGATAAGTGGAAAAAAATGTTTGGATACACACGGGTACGGGGTACAAAAGTCAAAATACACTGCCAATTAGTGTGGCATATAGCTTCCTTGCAAGAATAACTTGAACAATATAACAATAAAGTGCATGATAGGAATCATGTACTTAATTGTTATATTAACATTAATGTTTTATTACTTTATTGTTATATTGTTTATTGTGTAAGAACAATTAACAGTTTTTAGCGATCTTTAACAATTCATAGGGGTGTCGCTGTAGGTTTTACTAAAAAATTGTAGTTGGAAAAAATGTTCGTCTCATTGAATAGATAAGGTTTGATTTTTTTCCCGACCGAAAATTCCAATTTTAAATTTGGAGTTCACGTAAAATGGAAAAAACACGATTTTATGCTATTTTTGACCCTAAATTGTCAAAATGTGACCACTAAATGGACTTCAAAAATTCTGGCAAACAAACTCATCCTTTCTTTTGATATTATTGACATTTTAAAATTTGTTTGCTGTTTGTAAGTGCATCCTAAGGGGAGATATCGTCTGGAGTGACACATATATACATTCATAAAAAAAGTGTTAAAATTTAGGGATTGATTCAGAATGGCCTGAAACGAATTTCCATGAAAAAAAAAATTCACAAATTTTGAAGCCATTGCAATAGCTTAATTTTCTTCGAAAATTCGCTAAAAGAAATTTAAAAAAATACTTCAAATTTAATTTTGATGGTGTTTAGGGTGGGAATTAATAGGAAAGTCACATTTTATAAATTTTTCATAACTAGCAATATAATTCTTTAAGTACTCTGTTCAAAAGTAATTGGCTATGTGTTTATTTGTATTACTTAAATTAAACTGGGGCAAAGTGGGCTACTTTCGACCAAATTCTTTAACCAAATACTGTTGTCTTAGAAATTAGACGAGTACTTTTAAAAATATAGGTATAAATTAATATATATTCGTGCGCATATGGAAGTGAAACTAATGGGTGCAGAAGTTTGAAATCTGGTTATATGGGACCATTAATGACCTACCACTTAAATTTCGGAATTGATTTTCGAGAGATTTGTATGATATGTTGGTTGATCGACAGACTGACAGACAGACACAAGACGAAATATTTGTCCTGATGTCTGAAAAGGAATTTTGTCTAGAAATTTTTTAATTCGGAGTCATAAAACATTATGATTCTTCAGAATGATCTCATGCATAACAATTACCTTCGGTAACCTCAGAACCTGAATTACTTAATTACCTAGTTGTGTGTTATTTTTAACTTGCTATTTGTGAAACAAAGCAAAAATTTGGTAAAAGAGTGATTAATTATGTAGATACGAAGTGAATAATTTAACACAAATTTTTCCTTTAGTTATTTTTTAGACAGTATTTTGTATTGGGCAACGTAGGGTCTGCCTTCATCCCGTATGAAAATATCATTAATCTAATGTAAACAATATACATCTTTCGGACGAATAATTTTTCTATGTACCTCTCGTAGACTAGGCAAAAATTAATGGGAAGCCTGTATAAAAATAAATCATAACAAAGCCCAAGCCAAAAGGTAAAAAAAAGATAAAAACAAAAATATTTACACAAATTGGTTACATTTCTCTATCATATTTCGAGAACAATAGGTTGAATAAATAAATAAAACAATAAATAAATAACTTGATACTATTTAATATGTAAAAATATTGTACTTTGAACTAGAATCAGCTGAGGAAATAATTATTTTATAATAATTTACAGCTTACTTTAGAACCTTAGTATCTTAATAGTAAAACTTATGTATTTATTTATAAACGAAAAATAAAAGTGTTCTTATAATATTTTTGAGAAAAATCTTCTCATTTTCAACGGGTTAATTCTTCTAGCTTAATTTTTTATTCTGGTTTACACAGCAATAGTTTTTATTTTGGCTAGTGATACCAAAATTACAATGAGTGAGTCAATAGTTTTAATCAAAAATCAATTTAATTTAAAGTACCTAGTTAATAAGTACATTGTTAAATGTAGATGCCATGAAATATGATACGCTATGAAAGGATTGTAGAAGAATAATGTAGTTTATTAAAAAAAAAAAATTATTTATTTAATAATGTTAGTTAGGTTGTAATTGTAATATAGTTTAAAATGGTGCAATCCAAATTAACTTTGCAGTTGGTTGAAAAAATAAGGATATAGAAGAGTAGTTTTCTCTCTCCCTTACATAGTATCCAATTATCCAATTAGTATTAATAAATAGGAGAAATAATCTAAGGATAATGAAATTATCTTATAACTATCCAAAGGAATAAGATAACATTGAATAAAAAAAACGCAACAGGTAAAAAGAAATGCATCAAGACTCTTTAACCAGATAAATAATAGTCTAAGAAAACTAAGAAAAAATACCCTTCAACCTGCGCAAAATTGCTTCACGGGCGATTGAAGTGGTTTTTAACTATACAAACCTTGCTCTATAACATATCCAAAATTAGACAAAATCCAATCATGGGAAAGCACCTAAAAATCAAATTAAAAATGGCATCTGTTTACATTAAGGGTTATGAAAGCCCAGCCATCCATAAATGTTAGTTTATATAATTCAAACAATGTAGAAAAATAAATTTTGAGTTTGGTTATAAGTTTTAATTCATTTATTTTTCTTATAGTTATAGGCTAGTGAAAACATACATTAGATTACATTACATATACATTATTAGTTAAAATTGTTTCTTTTGATTTCCAAACACTGATCTGGTAGTATGCACCGCGAAAGCAATTTTTGCCTAATGCCCAATAGATTGTTAAAAAAAGTGGTTTATATTCATTTCTTAAAAATTAAAATTTACCTTTTTTTTGTTCTTTTTACGATTGCAACATAACTGTTTTATCTATAGGCTTTATTTTGTGCTTGCATAAAAGCCAATTAAATTTACTACAACTTGTTATCTTATGAATTTTCTCGTAGGGGAGAGTTTTTAGGCCGATATTCGGCCCGAAACGAGAGCAATACTTAAAATTTCATTTTTTTGAAAATTATAGTAATTTTTGCAGTGTCATATCTCGGTAACTTTTAGACGTACAGAGTTGCCAATGGTCTTTAAAGGAAGTCAATTACATTTACATCAACTTCATTCCTTATGACTTTTTTCGTAGGTTAACAGTTATACGCCGATATTCGCCCCCAAAACGAGAGCAATAGCTTTTTGGGGAAAAAAATTCCAATTTTCGAAGTGCTATACCTCAGAACCTATTGGTCGTATATTGCTCCGGTTGAGCTTATGCTGCTGGAAATTTACTGTACTTTTAAAATTGACATAACGACTAATACCGCACAACCCATAGTGTACGAGCTATATGGCAAAAACTGAAATAAGATCGATTTTTTTTTTTTTTTTTCAGTTTTTCACGTATTACGCAGCAAGCATAGGTTTTTCGAATCTGCAAACTTAGGATTACACTTAGGACATCACAGATGCCAACTAGTCTGAACAAAATATAAAAAAATCAAAACTAAATCACGCTTTGCGAATTTCGATATTTTTTATGCACATTTTGACTAGCCAGTAACTATAATAAAAGTAAACTTATAACCACATTCAAAATTTATTTTTCTACATTGTTTGAAATATATAAACCAACATTTATTGGATGGCCGGGCTTTCATTACCCTAATATTAAAAAACGCCATTTTGAATTCGATTTTTAGGTGCTTCCCCATGATCAGATTTTGGATATGTTACAAAGCAGGGTTAGTTTAGTTGAAGACCACTGGAATCGCTCGTGATTAGCAATTTTGCGCAGGTCAAATCGTATTTTCCCTAGACTATAACGAGAGTTTTAGATCTTAAAGTGGTAAATGCGCTTGTATAGAATTATTTTCAAATTCATTTTAAGCTAAAATTATCATCCTGGGCTTAGTTCATTTAGCTGATAATATCGGTTTTTGATTCACTAATTTGTGTTCAATATACTGAAATAAAATGGTTATGCGTGAAATCTCACGTAAAAAAAGTTTTGGTATTGTGAACATGAAATTAGTTAGTATTAAGTATAGGGGGAGGGGGGGGGGCTCGTACACAATTTAGTCGTGTTATATATTTTGGTAATCTACTCTTGAATACCTTTCATTTGATAATCCACTCAAAATTTCAAGAAAATATTTTAAAAATTTTGGATATGAACACCTGATAATTTTGAGTTTGCTAAAATTTTCTTGCGTGCTTATCAAAACGATCTTTAATTTTGCAAAGTTTAATGTTTTTTTATCTCATTTGATTCAAAAGTTATTGGAACTGTACAGAGTGATTAGTTTCTGGGTAACTAAATTTAAATCCATCAAATTTTATATATATATGTATATATGCATGAATTATTACGCATACCAGAAAGTAAAAAAAAAAAAAATATTACAACTCAAGTCACTTATTGGTACTTAGTACTGGAAAAATATCGTTACTTTAAAATATTTATTGTTATTCATTTTTTTGTTTATCACAATTTTTAAAATCAATTACTCGATGTGTGTAGACACACAGCGCAGACACAGGATCGAAACTAAAAGGGTTTCTTTTTTTGGTTTTTCAAACAAAACCCTAAAAAGTACTAAGCCATCAGTAAAATAGACTTGGGTAGCATAATGAATAATGATACTTCCAGCAAAGGTAGCAAATAATAAAAACCATCTCTTAACTCTTAAATGCCGAAATATTAAATAAATGCTGATATTATCATAATTTTTTCTAATTTTAAAAACCATGTATATGAAAGTAAAATTTAATAACTACGAGAAAAAAAAAAAAAAAAAAAAAAAAAATACTTTTGAAACAAATAAAACTTCATCAGGTTATATTAAAAAGAAGCTAAACAAAAAAATACTGAATCTTAAAACCTATCTAAAAACCAATTAATTTTGTCACAACGTGTTAAAACTTTGTCTAAACAGTGTTTAGTTAACTGCTAGTAAGAGGAGAACTCTATGGAAATGTCAATCTTGTCCCGACTAAGTTACAAGTATTTGGTAGTCAGATCAAAGGTAAGTAAGATGCTTTTGATCTCAAGTTCTCAAGTTGTTCTGATATGAAAAGGACTTGATGTTTTAGAACCGAAACCTTTACGTTAGTTATATTAACCCATCCACTCTGTTAAATGCCAAAAGGAAAACATAAAGAGTAGAAACTTTGAAGAGAACTTTATCTTTCTATATTCTTGTTTAAATTAACTTTAAACCCAACCACTTCTCAGCTTCACGCTGTCAAAACTATAAATACATCAAACCAGTTTACCTTTCTTAAGTGTACTCTCCTGTTTATTAAAGAAAAAGGCAACTATACTAGGTGTGCAATGCTTGCAATATTGAGCTGAGCGTGCATTTTAATCTTATTTTTATTTATTTTTTTGGGCATATACTACTTTCAACTTTTGTACCCCGTACCCCTGTGTACCAAGTTGGACCACTTCAGATTTAATACCTACCTGTGGTTGGTTACTACGACCGTGCCGAATTAATAAGTTTCGGATTAATATAAGTACGGATCGAATCAGCCGTTCAGGAGAAAACTTTTGTACCCCGTACCAGTAGCGGTGCTAGCCATTGCGGGGCTTTGTGCGAACTAAAATTGCGGGGTCCTAAAACCGTCTGGAGGTGGCTCTTTTTACACATTTTCCTATTGCAGCGCGAGGCCCCTTGTGACGCACCGCCAGCACAGGCCTAGCACCGCCACTGTCCCGTACCTCATACCCCTGTGTACCAATTTGGACCATTTCAGATTTATACCTTCCTGTGGTTGGTCACTATGACCGTGCCGAATTTTGTGCGGATCGGTTTAGCCTTTCAGGAGAAGTATGCGTCCAAACAAATGCAAAGTGTAGTATAAGAGCTTCGCTTTGCTCAGCTCAATAAATTATTTTTGTAAGATATGGGATTGTCAGTGGAGGTCATCTTAAAGGATTGACGCAAGCTGTCTCTGTCTCTCCACCTAAATATGCATTAAAAAGACTTTGATATCAAAGCAGCTTTCAGCCTTCAAAAAGCCATTATCAGTGCCTTTAACGGAATAAAAAGAGTTAGTGAGAGGTGAGTCTACTTCATGTCGGAGATAGACTCCATCTATAGACAATGATGATGGCTTTTTGAAGGCTGAAAGCTGCTTTGATATTAAAGTAATTTCAATTTAGGTGGAGAGACAGTTTGTGTTATTTCTTGATAATAAAATCGAGATTTGGATTTCTTATAAAACATTTAATTAATAAATATCAATTTACATAAAACTGAAGTGTAATGAAAACAACATTCGATGTGTTCAAAAAAATATAAAATAATTGAAATAAGCAAAACCTAAGTAATTAAGGTTTTAATAAGCAAAAATTACGTTATGGATACTATATACTGTCATGGAAAATGACAGATAATGGAAAAAAACAATAACATTGAAGAAGGTTATTTCAAGAACAGGTTTACATCATTCTTCCGTGCTAGATTTCCAGACGTAATCGCCAAGTCTCGTAGGTGCACGACGTTGTCGATTGGATCTTCGAAGCAGAGGCCCACCGCTCTCTGTAATCGAAGGTGACGGTGAGTGACTATCCTCGCAAGGATTTACTGGTTGTGGAATGTCAGAACATCTGTCATTGGGTTGATCTGAGGGGTTTGGCCCTCCTACAGTTGGTTCTTCGAAAATTGGTTCAGAGCCGTGATCTGGTCCATTGTTATATATTTTCACTCCATCAGCTTCCAATGGGGCCAAGTGTCGGTTAGAGACTGTAGTTTCACGTCCATCTGGAAGTCTAACATAAGAAAATTCTGGGTTACTTTGTATCAGCTCCACTTTCTCTACAATGGGCTCATATTTGTTAGTACGGTTAAATTTCTTTAGCAGGACTTGCCCCGTATTTGTTAGCCAACTAGGTACAGATGTACCATTAGTAGATCGTCGCGGATGGTCAAACATTCGTTCGTGGGGCGTACAATTTGTAGCTGTGCATAGAAGAGAACGAATGCTATGCAAGGCATGAGGTAAAACTTTTTCCCAGTTCTCAACAGGTAAGCTCTTCGTTTTCAAGGCTAGAAGGATTGTTCTCCACAACGTATGATTTAGCTTTTCTACTTGGCCATTTCCTTGAGGGTTATAAGCTCTAGTCCGACTGGTTGCTATTCCTCTTGAATGTAAGTAATCTTGCACATCACGTGAAAGAAACGACGTCCCTCTATCAGAGTGAATATAAGCAGGCATTCCAAATATCATAAAAACATTGTTAAGATTTGTAATAACAGTATGTGCATTGATTTCTGAGCAAGGAAACGCGAAAGGAAAACGCGAATACTTGTCGAAAACAGTTAGTAAGTACCTGTTTCTTGTATTTGAAGGAACTGGCCCTTTAAAATCAATGCTCAGACGTTCAAAAGGAGTTGTCGCTTTTATTAAATTATTTTTATTTTCAGGTTTGAAGAATTTAAGTTTTAATTCTGGACATGTTCTGCATGAAGCTGTCATACTTCTGATTTCATCGATTGAGTAGGGCAAGTTTTTAGATTTAATCCAGTGGTACATTCTCGTCACACCTGGATGACACAGGGCTTCATGTAGCGAAAGGAGTTTTGCAGTATTTTGGCCGACCATAGCGCATACGCGAGAAAGAGCGTCTGCAGCATGATTGTCTTTACTTGGTCTGTAGATTATGTCATACTTAAACGGAGAAAGATCCAAGCGCCATCTTAATATTTTTTTATTTTTAATTTTGCTAGAGTGATTTTTGTTGAACATGAACGATACAGATCGTTGGTCGGTAATAAGATTAAAATGTTTACCTATAAGATAGTGCCGCCATTTCTTCAGGGATTCAACAATTGCGTAAGCCTTTTTTTCGATGGCAGAATGGTTCTTCTCGCTTGCGTTTAAAGTCCTAGAGTAAAAAGCTATTGGTCTTGATGCTTGAGTTAATACAGCAGCGATAGCATGGTCGGACGCATCAGTTTCAACAGTGAATGGAACGCTGGAATCGATAGCGTGTACGGAAGACTTAGCAATGTCCAATTTTAATTTCTCAAAACATTCTATTACTTCAGCCTTTAATGGGAATACGACGGCATGGGCTAGTGGATGAATTCTCTGTGAAAAATTGGGTATCCATTTCGAATAGTGGGCGAACATCCCTAGAGCGCGTTTTAATGATGGTAAGTCATGAGGTGGTGGTAAGTTTCGTAGAGGCTTGAGACGCTCGACATCAGGTGAGATTACATGGTCCTTTATTTGGTATCCGAGAATGTTAATTGAGTTTTGTACGTTACATGGAAAATGACAGATAATGGAAAAAAACAATAACATTGAAGAAGGTTATTTCAAGAATAGGTTTACATCAATACTACTTTTATAAAACATTTTTTCTTTTAGCTGATACTTTGTATCTAAAACCAAAAAAGAAGTAAATTCTAGAAATAAATGATCAAGAAATAACTCCTAGGATAATACCTCTAATCCAAAGGGACCGAACTATTCACTGAATAAAACAAATTTATATTTTACTCGTAGTTTAATTTTTTAGTCAAACTAGAATACAGTTAATATTTAACAGAGTTTCATTTAAGCATCATTAAATCAGAAAAATGTATGCTGAAGGAAATAACTTATTTGTGGTTGGTTGAAGCTTTAAAAGAAAACGTGTAAGGAAATAAACAACTTTAAATCCAATACGTTGAATTGTATTGACACAAAAGATTAATAGATAGATGACCCTATTATTATTATTTCTGTCCAAAATAACTAATAAAATATGTGAGCCTATAATTTATATATAATCGAGTAGAGTCTTGACGAAGCACCTCCAAATGATTTGTTATTGATAAGCCAATGCAACCACATTTATTTATCCAATGAAAATAAATATTTGTTTTGATTTGTTGGTCTTCAAATAGATATAATAACTCTATCTAAATAGATAGAAAGATAGATGATTCAATTTGTATAGAAATTAATCAAGTGATATCTCAATTTAATTCAATAAAATTAAGCAAATATTGGTCACAGATTCAGTCTTACCTACCTAGTCTCATAGCATATGTAATTTATTTGGTATATAAATAAACAAAGCGACAGCTACAAATATACGTAATCTGTTACATCTAATTTCTTTTAATAAATATAAAAGCATAATCTATCCGTTAGTTATTCTTTCATTTATATTAATGTAAACTAAACTGGTGACCTTTTAAGAATTTTAATCAATATCAGATAGTACTAATCGATCTTATCAATTTAATCCTCGTATATTATAAGATGAAATATTTAACTGAATTTTGTTGAGCATGACTAAGAAAGGTTGCTCTGCAAAAGTTGTTTTATTCGAAACAACTGAGAAGGTTGAGATAACGGATGATGGAATAATTATATAACGCACTTTTCTTCTTAAATATTATTTCTAGCATACTCTTTAAAAAAGTTTACAAATTTAAACGTACTTTATGCTCCGACTATGATTTTAGTTCGCATTGTGATAGTCTCTAAAAAATTAAGTTCTTAATAGCGCATTAGGCAAGTAGGTTTGGCCTATAGATTGAGACGCCGGCGATGCAGAACGAGTTTTTTGGACCGCAGAAATATATGAGCCCGCGCGAATTGAGATTGACTAGATCCATAAATGTCACATGTTGCATAAATGGCCATTAATGGCACATACGGCAGGCCACCTGTGCCACATTACTGCTCTGACATGCGCTCCCTCTGAGCTCGCGCGTCCTCGAATATTTCTCCGGTTTCATAAAAACTGCCCTGACCCAAGAAAAAATAATCTGTGAGACTCTCACGCATTAAGTGAAACTTAAGTTCTAGAAAAAGATGATTTTGTGCATAGCTCTCATTGCATTTGTTGGCGACTTTATTATTTCAGAAATAAGTAATGGCTTAGTGGAATTTAATTGAAAAATGAAATATTTGTATAACATTTTAGCGAATAATGAAGAAAAACACGAAAACAACACACACACACACACACACACACATATATATATATATATACGCCCCAGCTCGGAGCATGCTAAATCCCATCCTCCTTGTTTCTGTACCCCTACCCCGTGGATCACGTTTAATTGCTAAGTTCAGTTGCTCCGTCAACTAAAGAAGTTTTACGTAAAAGTAAAGGNCGTCTAGGTGAAAGATTTTTTACAGGTAAATCAATTGCCGATTCAATTTCTTCATACATCCACTTGGATAAGTAAATAAATCAAAAAGCCACAATCCAAACCGTCAAGCCATGTGCTAAAACGAAGCGAAACTGTAGTTTTAGGTTGGGGTTAGGATTTGAAGTACCTTAGAAGAAGGAGAATGTTCAAGTACCGCAGAGAAATAAGTACCATAAAAGGGAAAGGATGGGGACAGGGCTGGCTTTCGAGATTCCACAAATTGTTTAATTAAAGGCCATTGATAAAATATTAGTCGATATTTGCCCAAGACTCTTCCACAATGTTACCAGATAAAGGAATTTAACTAGATGCGGAACTAATTTGGCACTAAATTTATACGTAAAAAATTGTTCGAAGAAACGTCTTTTCTGTAAAATAATACAATTTTATTCAAAGCAGCTTTCGGACTTTATAAGAATATAATTTATACCAATTTTATGAAAGAACATGAGTTAAAATTTATAAATATTGATGAATTAATTAGTAATAATTTAATGTGTACACCTAATTATTTTCAAGTACAAGTCAAAAAATTTCAATCTTGTCAATTAGTTACCATGTGTTGAAATCTGTTTTTAAATATTTATTTTTAATTAGTATTATTATTACTATAGCTATGATAAAAATGCTTTTAGTTATAAACAAAAAATGAAATGGTTTTTTTTATCATTTGTCATTTTAAAATGGTTGGTTTTAAATTTAGTTTAATTGTATAATTAATTATAATCTCTTTTAATCTTTGACGCCCTCTTTAAGGAGGCTAGATGTTAATTAATACTCACCAACTTCGCATGAATAGTATAAAAATACATTTTGACTGATGATGACTCTGAGTTGAGTCGAAACGTGTCAACAAGAAATAATTATTTCTCTTATTTAAGAAAATTAGTTTCCTTACACCTTGGTATCCATCAAATTTTCTTACTTGAATTTATAAATAATATTAATTAATAAGGGGGAAAGTCAATTTCATTGTAGACCAGCGTAAGCCATTTTATAAGATGACCTCCACGAACCCATATTAGGTGAGCAAAAACAAAACTGGTAAAAAATTTACATTTAATAATTAGTAATTAAATCATCCAAGATTGAGGATCACGGAAAAAGGTATTTTCTCTGCCCTCGTATAATGATTATTAAAAAATAAAAATAATAATAAAAAAATAAAAAAAAGGCAAATAGGGTGCGAGAATTTAGTTCGAAAATCGACATGAGCTTCATGAATTACACTTAAATATTTTAAATCGAAGCAGTATAGGGTTTTAATATTATCAACCAACTTTAAGATATAGAATACTGAATTTACTTCCCCTGCTTCTTAATGAAATACAACATACTGCATACTTGTATATGAAACTCGAATTCCTTAGTGAAAAAGTCAAATACACATTGGAAGGAAAAGGTTAATGTGCTGAGCTGGTTTGAGTATGAGCAAAATAACATAGACATTAAACACGACATGAAAGGAGTAGGTTACTAAAAGGTTAAGTTAATTGTTCTTAGCAAAGCAATCGTTAACCCGGGGGATAATGTCTCTTAAAAAGCACTAACTGGCAATCGTAAATTAACTGGCTTGCCTTATAAACAGCATAAGATTTTCAACATTTCTTGAGTCTTTAAAAGGTCGTTTTTAACATAAAACCTTCATAGATAGAAGATGCAGCCGAAGCAGGTTGAATTGAGAGTTTAGAACCTATATCACTTTGAATCACAAATAACTTTGAACGAATGTAGAACTTCTTTGTGTATTCTTGAAAAAAAAGTCTGTTTAAAAATAAAACATATTATATACTGTACCCTTTGTAATATTATGATAAATTTGTGGATCCTATTAGGGTAAAGCCGGCTCTACACCTTGCGATTTGTCGGTGCAATCTGGTCGGAACGATAAATCGCACCGATATATCGTAAGGTGTAAATAGAAATTGTATAACGATATCGGGGTTGGGGTTGGGTTGTTGATCGAATCAAAACCTATTCAATCTGTGAGATCGGCCGACAAGTCGGTGCGTGTAAAGGGAGGTTGTACAACCTGCTGGCCAACTCCCTACGTAAAGTAAATTAAAAAGAAAGATCGGGTCAGAGATCGGGGTAAGAAATCGGTGTGGTGTAAACGCTCCCAGGTTGGAACGATATATCATGCATTTTATCGTTCCTTCAGATTGCACCGACAAATCGCAAGGTGTAAAGCCGGCTTAATAAAAAATCGAACTAGATTTTACGTTGCAACGTTTCGGCACTACCTGCCATTTCCAAGCCTACAACAATAATAATTTATTTAGAAACAACATTATCGTAACAATAAAAGCAAACATGATCTGACTGTTCAACAAAACCTTCATTATGCTATTGTTAGGATCGTCATTTAAAGATATACAATGTTAAATTAGGGAACAATACCATCATACCATTCATCGTCACAAGTAATCTGATTTACATTTTTTAACGACAGTACGTTTAATTTTCCAAAATATACTATTATCAGAGTTAAATTAAAATGTAATGCAATTCTCCAAGCGTTGGATTAATTTATCTTCAGTGTTAGTTTTAGTGTTATGACGTCCTTCCATATTAACGCAAATTCAAAGAAGAGATGACGTAATATTCTTTCTTCTCAACCAGTGAGTCGGATCATCCAGTAGTAAGTGTATGGAATTCTAAATATATTGTACCCTCTGTAATATTATGATGTGTTGTTTCTAAATAAAGTATTATTGCTGTAAAGTATTAGGCTTGAGAATGGAAGGTAGTGCCGAAACATTGCCTCGTAAAATCTAAAGTACCATTCAGGAAAGGAGACGTGCGTTGACAGCGCGGGAAAGTTTGACAAATTGGGGGAAGAGCCAATGAGAGCTCGAGATTTTCTTTTGGCGGGCAATAGGTTGAGCCAACTAGGCAAAAATAAAAATCTCTAGTGGAGGAGCGCGGCCCTCGGGATAACCGTTTAAAACAGACCTAGTGACTTAATTTTTACCCTTACAGGGTTGGCCAATCTGAGTGTCATCTGATTTCCCGCGCTGTCAACGCACGTCTTCTTTCCTGAATAGTATTTTTTGACGCACGACTAATTTCCTGTATTCGATTTTTTACCACCCCAAAAGGATCCACAAATTTATCATAAAAACATATTGTTAATTAGAGCTACTATTTCACAGTTTCTAAACCTATTCTATAAATTTCTATTCATTCATTTAGTTTATTTTGCTTTTAATTAAACAAAATTTCAAAGACTAGTATTTAATGAGAGAGTTATTTGTATTATTAAAGAAGGTTAGTTATATTACAATGGGTTCATAATGTTTCCCTGAGGACTGAGGGTTAGGTGGGACTACTTATAAAGGTCTATAGTCACTTCACTTTCTTAGACTAAAATAGAGTCTAGCTTCACTAATTCCCTTAGGAACGCATGAACAGAATTCCACCTTTTTGCTATAACTACTCAACTTATATTTTATTGGTTTCACTTTTTGACACTAAAATTTAACGAATAGGAAGATTGAAACCTTGATAAAACGGTATCACATTCTATAGGCAACATTAAACCAGGTATTTTGAATTAATCCCTAAAATACGAGTACATAAATACAATGATGAATAAGTGTACAACAGTTAAGATATAAGGGTTAAATAAAGAGTATATTTCACGGAAATATTTTGCCATAGAGTTAGAAACATTAAAATGCTTGTAATTCAGATAAATTGATGGTATATGTATTTTTTTAATTCACTCTTTACTTAAATAATTATTGAAATATAATATAAATAGTTTTACCAAAATATATAATAAAACAAAGTTCTCTTGCAGGTTTAGAAGATAAGAGGCACTAAAAAGAAAGCTCAAGGGTAGGAGTTATAAATATGGATAGTGTTATAAATATGGCAGATTTGGCTGTTTTTTTTTGTTTTTTTTTGTTTTTTTACGCAAAAAAATACACTCTTTCCTCGAACTGTATGATGTTTAGAATGCTTAGTGCATATAGAAGAAATCGAGAGAAAAGTAAAAAGCTTTTTGCTTTTCAAGTTAAAATATCACAAAAGTGGTCTTGATTTTGAATTTATTCACTTAAGTGAGTGAGTTTAAAAATTCTAAGAACGAATCAAAGAAAGAAATCGCACTATATTTCTTCTCTTTTATTTAGATTTTAACCTTAAAGAGTCAAACGTGTAAAATGTGAGTAAGGTATTCAAGAAAAACAGGTGGAGGTTTGTAAAACTCATACCCTAGGGACTTAGTGAGGCTAGACTCTCTTTGCCTCAACCAAACAGAAAGGCTAGACCCTTATAGCCCCATCCCAACCTCTCAATCCTCTGGGAAACATTTCAAACAGCTTTATAAATAATTAAGCTTTTTCCCTGAGAAAAAGTATCTTCAGTCAGAAATCCACATCTCTTTCCCATTCTATCTCATTATTAAAAAGTGGGATAGTTTTTAAAGGAATCTTTTTTTGTAAAGGTTGTTTAATCATAATAGAAATAGGCAGGCTATTGAAACAGAAGCTGAGAAATTTAACTAAAAGGGCTAATTAAGAAAAAAACATTCTTTGATAATCCTTTATGTAGGTCTAAATGTTTTTTGGAACCTAAATATCTTAAAAACACTCCGATTTGAATGGAATATTAAATAATGTGGAAGGCAGAGGATTATAATTAGCTCACTGTTGGTCCCATATAAGTTTCATCCCTCTGGAGCAAATTTCTTCTCTACAAACGCACAAACATACATTAATTTACACCTATATCTTTGAAAGTACCATTCCTATTTTTAAGAAATTTAGACGGCATGTTGCACGTAGCCCATAAAATAAATGGTCATATTATTTTCAACCGTCCACGCTCAATACATTTTGCTAAATTGATACTTTTATTCATGTAATATAATTGTCAACCAATTAGTCCTATTTCGTACAATTTAATACTTTTATGATTAATTTTACAAACTATGATTGTACAATTTATTTCATTCCCTGCACCCTCCCTGTTTCTTATATCTGTCATAAATTGTTTTGATTTTTTACATGAATTTAAGTATACATTTATCACCCAAATTAAATAAAAATCAGACGGGTAAGTTTATAGATACGTTGGTTCGCATAAATTGAACAAGGCAGACACCTACGGAACCAAAAAAGTTCCTTGATACAATGTCTACAACGGATTTCTGTCTAGGAATAGTTGAAATTGGAGACATAAAAAGCGATCATATAGCTTCCGTTGCCTTCAGTAAGCTCGGAAGAAAAATCAATGAGGGTCCTTTAGTTTTGCAATAAAGAACGTCACCAAAGCTAAAGTATTATCCTTACAAATATATCGATTAGAACATTTAAAAACGAATTCGGTACAAGACTAAATTGAACGCCACAATCTATGAGAAAATGTTAAAAAGACCATGGAAAATAATCGATTTCGGATTAGATGTTGTACGAATTGAATAAGAATGTAATTAATAACAAACTTCAACGGTTATGAACTAATCTGTATTAGCTTAAACTCATGTGTACCATTCACATAACTGGCATGTTTGCCCCTTTTCCTTATAATCAGTTAAAACTCAAGTTTTTGTTAGTTGCCTGTAACAACTGTGAATATCTAAAGAGAATTTTCAGGAGGGGCCCTGCCATGTTGAAAAGAGCAATGTTGCTTTTCATAACATCCTTGTATAAAGAAGCTCGGCTTGGCGAGGCACTTGAAAAGAGAACCCGACCTCTTAATGAACCCTGCCTAATACCGTCACCTCAGACTTATCTTCTTTTTAATCCTACTCAATCCTTCCAACCCAACATCCCCCTTAATAAAGTTTTATTTCTCCTTTTTTTCCTCCCATATCTAAATAACTTTTTTATTTTTTTACCGACTTAATCTTAATATAATACAGTCTTCACCAAATGTGTTTTTTTAGTGCGTTGGAAGCGCAGGAAAGTCGAAAAAATAGTATAAGAAGCCAATGAGGCTCATTGGCTACAACTGTTTTTGTAAAACAAATTGTAAGCAATAAAAAGTAAATTTTCTATTTGTCAATCATAGTTTTAAATACTGCATCAATAAGAGGTTCACTAGCACCATCTTGAGTATCTACTCAACCAGTGTCTCTTAGATGTTACTTGCTAATAACTCATAAGTGTATCGACAGGTCCGATTTTAGTACTAAAATATAATTTCAAAATAGGAGATTCAGAAACAGTACTGCCATAAAACTATATTAAATATCTAGTAGAGTAAATATTCTTTTTATAATTACACTAGCAAAAGCCGGCACACTTTGTCCTGCCTGTTTATAATTTATTTACCTCTATATACATATTTATAAATGAGTGATCTGTATAAAATCTAGAATCTATATTCGTTGTAAAATAATGAAGGATGGCTTATACTGATGTCATGTGGTTCTATTATTTTAATTGGTATAGTTAGATAATAAATATAAATACATTTTTTATTAATAATTCACGTGAATGAACAATATTATATACTATCTTATTTACTATATAGTTAAACTTATACTAGCCAATACTAGCCAAACGCGAGTGGATAAACAGTACTTTTGTTTTCTGATTTGGTGTATAGATGTGTACACAGCTTTCGGATTGCGTACTCTGAAGCAAGAATATAGTTGTGACCATGCGAAAAACATGCATTCAAATTTTTAATTAAAAATCAATTTTCCATTTTACCTCTCTCTTTTATGAAAATATGACAAATGTATAGATAACAATAATGACTGTACTTTTAAAGAGCTTTCCCACGGCATGTATTATAATGAGTATATACTATTTTAACTTTTGTATCCCATACCCAGTACCCCTTTGTACGAAATTTAAATTATTTTAATTTAAATTACGAAATCATAAAAAAAATCCTACCGCGGGTTTCCGCAAGCCGAGCGAATTTCCATTGGAAATTTGTAGTATTTGTATATTCGTAGTAGTTTAAAAGAAGTTTAAACTGCACAACATTGAACTACAAATTTCCAATGGAAATTCGCTCGGCTTGCGGAAACCCGCGGTAGGATTTATTTTAGATTTAGGACCCCAAAAAATATAAGAAGCGATACCTCATTTGATTTTTTGTATTTTTTTCAATCTTTGCTGACTCATCAGAAGGGGTTAATTACGTCATAAATATCCCATTTTCAATAGGGATCATCGTCTCAACGAGCTTGATTTTTCGGTGCAATTTTCATTTCGATACGTCAATTCGTTCGAGCGCTATCGTGCTTACAAGAAATCCGCTAGAAATACATATATATATAAAGTTTTATAAGACCTATTTTTTCGTGATCAGGGGCCTTTGAAACGTATTTTGGCCACATTCCCGGGTCCAACTTCCACCATGAGGGTGGCTCCATTAGCGAATTTTTTCCAATGGAAATTCGCTAACATTCTCCATGAAACAATGTACTGGAAAAAAGTCCTTCTTTTACCACTTAAACCAGAGCTTAAAACATACACTGATATCATTTGTACCTAATAGTACTAAATGTACACAAATTATTTCATAATCGAGTTCCTGGCATCAAATAAAGCAATTATACCCATTTTTATTCAAATCTGATCAAAAATAGCAATATTTCTAATTTTTTAATAATATTATTTTTTTTCCTTTTACCTCCCTCTTATGTGAAAATATGACACTAAAGTGTACATAACAACAATTACTTTACTCTTAAAGCTTTCCAATGACATGCATCATGAAGGGAATATACTATTTTGACTTTTGTACCTCGTATCCCGCACCCGTGTCACCCATGTGTACGCAATTTATATTATTTAATTTAAATTGACATTTCATGTTTAGGCTATGGGTCATAAGGCAAAAAGCGTTATGTTACCTAAAAACTCAGAGAAGTGTAACAGAGAGTTAGAAAGCTATTAGGAGATGTGCAATCCAGTCTCCAGCTGTAGGGGCCTCTTCTACCGCGCTTCGCAGGGCCGAAAAGAGTTCCACTGGTACACTCTTGATATTACGAAGTTTTTTAAAGGTCCCTCCAACTTCGAATTATCGAGAGTCGTCTGTACCAGGGAACTAGGTACTCGCAGGAGGTGGAGGTAGTCGTATTTGATTTAGATGTTGCACTAGGCTAGAGACTAGGCCGACTCGAAGGTAACCGACGCGACAGTTCGGGTACTTTCGGTTCTCCCCCACTCTAGTCCTACAGCCCAGCGCTGGTTTTGATCTCCTAGTAGAGCACGTCTAAAGCCTTCCTTATCTCTGTCTCTGTCACACAGTTTTGTCTCCCTCGTTCTTTATTCTCCCTTGGCTTCTTCATTATAATTGTAAAGTCATTATAATTGCATTATAATTAATAATATTACTCATTATAATTGCAAAGTTACATGAAATGTCTCACTGTCTTGCAGACTCGTATGCAAGCATTTTTTTGTTTTTAATTTTGAATCATAAAAACCTTCTCTATGAAAAAATGAATTGAACAAAACAAATACATTTTTTTTTACCACTTAAAACCGAGCTTACATACATTAAGAACTATTTGTTCCAAAAAGTACTAAATGTACACAAATTATTTTATAATCGAGTTTCTGGTATCAATTAAAATAAGAAAAATAGAATTAAAATTTAATCTTTCTAAAACCAAAGTTATGTACATCAACATAGAGAATAAAATGTTAATGCTGAAAGGAGAAAAATTGGAACAAGTAAATTAATTTATTTATCTTTGAAGACAAATCAAATGCTATTAAAGATGTGAGGATAAAAGCAGTTTCAAAGCATGGACATGGAGTGCAGACAATAGATACAGGAAACTGTTTAGATCTAATGTACGATATAGAAAGTAAAATTAAAATATGGAATAGTGTGGTTCTAGCAGTATTAATATACGGCTGTGAAACATGGAGTCTTACTGAGGAAACTATTAATACGTTACGTGTGGCTGTTTAGATCTCATGTACTAAATAGAAAGTAAAGCAAACTGTGGGTCTACTAGTATTAATATACGGCTGTGAAACATGGAGCCTCACTAAGCAAACTATTAACACATTACGTGTGACAGTTAGATCTATGGAGAAAAGTATGCTTATGGTATCGAGAAGAGAAACGAAAAATAACAGATTGGTTGGAAAGAGAAACCAAAGGTATTGGAAGGATAGTGAGAAGAAGAAAATGAAAATGTGCTGGCCGTATCTTCAGAAGTCATTACGAAAGAATGGTCCAAGAAAATAATAGAATGCTGTCCCATAGAAGTAACAAGAAAAAGAGGAAGACCTTCCAGAAGATGGTTGTCTGTGAAATGAGAAAATGCGGCGAAGTAACAACATATAGAAGAATTGCTCTACAGAGACCAATGTGAGAAAGAGTGAATAAAATACAAAACTTCTTATACAAAAAATGAATAAGATAGAATGCTGCATGGCAGTAAAAAAATATAATGATTCATAGCTACTGAGAGAATAAAAAATAGACTGCCAATTTGTGTGGCACATAGCTTCCTCGCATCCTATCACGTACTTTATTGATATTATGCTCTAACAAACCATTATTGTCAAATTTTTTTAATTAGTTCCCTCGTTCATTATATCTATCAAAATTGTTTTTACATGAATTAAAGTATCAATTTAGCAAAACTTAAAGAGCGCAGACTGTTAAAATTAATCTGGAGCTATCTTAATCTGGCTAAATAAACTTGAAATTAAATATAAAATTAAGGAACAAAATATATAAATTTTATATTATATAATTTAAATGAACAGATCAAGTGTGTGCTAGTAAGCGTCAGCACACAGCGAGGGTGTGTTGGCAGCGCAGTATTATTTAAGTAGTACCTATTGATGGTGCTATTACTATGTATTAGAATTACTTCAACTGGCTATAATGCAATGCGCGTGTAAAAAAAGAGTTAAAAAACTAACCCTTAATTTTTTACCCTAATTTGATTAAAAATAATTTTTTTTAAGTCACTAAATTTTTAAAATTGATGGGTGGGTACTGTACACAAATATGCCAAATTTCAAAGAGATCGTACAAAAGGTGTAGCCGTGAGAGCGAGCGATAGACGGACTGACGGACAGACATACACGCAGGAAAATAAATGGATCCTTGGTTCAGCCTCCGGACCCTAAAAAGGAAGAATAATAACTAAGTAAATCATATCAATAATTGCGAATCAGCAATACCGTAAGGTAACCGCACGGCCCAGGCTGAGTTATACTCTTCTTGCGTATGATAAAAGGCAATATTATTATTACCGTTTAATATCAGGTTTTTATAATACATACATACTTAAATTTTCTATTAAAATACGTTTTGAACCATTCACCACTCCAGTAATTTGAACGCGATTAAGAAAATTTTAAATTGAAAACTACAGTTTAGCAAAATCAATTTGAAGGATTGAGTCAAGCAAAAAAAATTAAGTAAAGCTTAAATAAGTGATTATATTTACAAACTGTAAAAATAACTCATCTCTTACATCAGGAGAAGCGCTGATAGTATAATATTTCAAGTAAAAGTAAAAGAGAAATTAAAGTGAACGTTAATGACTTAAGTATTAAAATATTCATACCGTCGAGAAATCTAAGCAACTAAATTCGATTTATCTAACCCTCTAAAAGGACTTCTAAAATTATATAAGATCACAAGAAAATCCTTATTTAATTTCGTTAAAGTAAGGGCAAAAGGAAATGGATTATTTATTGAGTTTCAAGATTATAATATCTTCCTCATATAATATCACTAACTGTATAGAAACATTTTATCTCTTAATTTATTACTTAAAAGAAGCCAAAGATTTTTTTTTTTTTTTAATTGTACAACTAAAAGAAAACTATACTTTTCGTTTTTGATGAATTTACACGGGTTTGCATTATTACGAATATAGTCTTTATGGTTATTTTTTTTTTTTTATGTCAGTTAGTATTAGCCTGAGATGCGCAGGCGCACCTTAGACTGGACATGCGCAGAGACCAGTGCTTGGCTCGTTTGCTCTATTCAGTTCGGCAGTCTGGACAAGGCTTTAAAGAATTTAATATTTCGATTTAAATTTTCATTTACAAAAGACGAGCCGTTGAAAATAAAGCCCGAGGCGACGCGACGGGCTTAATTTTATATTTAGAAAAAAAGTAAAATCAAATAAATAAATTTAGATATCTAGTTAGATTTGTCATTATACCTATTTGAAGACCAACCAATCAAAACAAACATTTATTTTTATTGCAATACATGTGGTTGCCTTAGCTAATAAAAAATCAATTCGAGGTGAGTCGTCGCTGGACACTATTTTATATCAATTATCGATACAAAATGATTGTTTTTACATGATTTGTTTCTCTAATTTATCTTTAAGGCTGTGGCACGCACCCATTGCATGTTATATTTGCTACTAAGTACAATTTAACTCATCCCGACAATAAATATAGCAGAACGTTATGAGTATATGTTATTTTATATATAAAATGTTCCTTAGATAAATATAAGACTTCAAAAGGCGGGAAGATTTCTATTAAAATCATAAGACAGAGCTCAAAACGTTGAAACAAGTCTTTTTAAAGTCAGATTTTCAAAGTAAAGGTAAACTGCTATTTCTTTACTTACCTAGAGTATGAAATTACCTTATTTCTTTCTTCTTTTATATATCATACAGCTTAATTAAATGTCAAAAGACGGAAGGTTTGACATTTCTCTTCTTCGTATGTTTTACTTTCTCATATCATAGTTTATATGGAGAGAAAGTATTGCGGTGGAACTAAAATTCGATTTTGAGTATTACCTGGATTTATGCGTCATAAGGTCCCCCAAGTTTAAATAAAAGTTTTTTTTTAAGAAAAAGTATTGTTGTGCAGATGTGTGGAGTCTTAAGGCTCTACCGCCCTTCGAGGTTAGTAAAAACAGTAAAATTAAAATTATATCGGTTCTAAGCAAGATATTAAAAATCTAAGTACAGGCTTCAATCCCAATTTTAATTCTGCACAATTTGAGCCCTATTTCAACTTCCTATGATAAATAGTACAGGCGATACTAATAAATAGTACTTCAATACAACGATAAAACTCGTTGTATTGAAATAGTTGTAGTATTTATTGTAGTAGGAAGTTGAAATAGGGCTCAAATTAAGCAGAATTAAAATTAGGAATGAAGTCTGTACTTAGATTTTTGATATCTTGCTTGGAACCGATATAATTTTAATTTTACTGTTTTTCCTAACCTCAAAGAGCGGTAGAGCCTTAAGTATTTGACAGATTTCAATGAAACTTGACATGTTTAAAATAGACTGCCAATTGGTGTGGCACATAGCTTCCTTGCATCCTACCATAGTACTTTATTGATTTTGTGCTTTTACAAGCCATTACTCCTTTATCATGTCCAATTTATTTGTTTCCCCCGTTTATTTAATCTGTCAAAATTGTTTTGATTTTTTTACATTAATTAAAGTATTAATTTAGCAAAAGTTAAAGAGCGCAGACGGTTCAAACGTTCAAAAGTCGCATAAAAATCAGATAGGTACTTATGAATATGAAGATATAGGTATAAATAAATGTATGTTTGTTGTGTGAAGAAAAACAAATGAGCGCAGAAGGTAGATACTTATATGAGACCAACAATGGGCTTCTCATGATCTACCATCCAAAGTTCATTAAAATCGTAGTTTTTAAGATAAGTCGCAAAAATAGAGGGACAGACCGACAGAAACACACGGGACCAAAAATGTTCCCTACTGCCTGAACGGATGACTGTCTTGGAATTTTTGAAATCGAAGACCTAAAAATCTTATGTCCATAGAACGCTTACGTAGCTTCCGTTACCTTCGGCAAACTCGGAAGCAAAGTCATTCGTCGAAGCGAAATCAGAAATGAATTAAGACGCTGTTCTTCTAAAATGAGGAACAAATTATTCCTAAAAAACGGTTCCGACGCTGACGATCTTGAAATAAAATGTAGTTCATCTAAATTTATGGCCCATTTGTTCTATTAGTCCCTATTATATAATAGTCATCATATTAATTATTTTAAATATTTATTAACTTATCTTTATTAAAATTTGTATAATTTAATATATTATTTCATGATGTATAAAAAGGACCAAGTTTTGATATGATTTATTTATTTGAATTTTTAATACATTTGCATCAGATTTGTAATTTATTGTGTTATCAGTTACGGCTATGAATGCAAGTTTCAGATAATTGTTTTGGGTTCGTTTATTTCTGTTTCTAATATTTTAACATAATTTTTGTCTACAAAAGGCGATTGTTATTGGAAGTAGAGTTTTAAATTTAATTATTTGTTAATTATTAATTTTATTTTATTCGTAATAAATTAAATTAATGGTTTAATATGAGAGGGAGAAATATTATAGAAATTAACGAAACCAAATAACTGAGTCACGAAATATACCCAATTTAAAAACTTATTTATTTGGATTAAATTACTTAGTTATTATTATTTACTAAGTTATCCCAAATCGACCTACATTTAAAAAAGAAGATCTACAATATAATTAATTTCAATACAAATCAAACCAATGTCATTTCGCCGGAGAAAACTGATCTATATTTTTTAAGGATATAGATAAAACGATTCTCCGCCGAGGATTAGTTTTTAGTATGGTAAATTTTGATAAAATATTCATAAATAATTAAACGATATCACTAAAAATTAAAACAATTAGCAAAGGGAAAATATTAAAACTAGTAATATTGTACTCATTTATGATAAAGTTTTAAAAAATTCATTTATACTAAAGAATCCAAGTTTTTATGAAAGTAAGTATACTTGTCCAGTGCCATTTCGCTTTAATTTTTCATTTTAATTTAATATCGTGAATATTACGTTTTGGTTTCAGTAATTATGTGTTTTATAGCAACTAAGCGACTATAACCATTAAATACCTCAAACAAGATGGACCATAAATAAACCTAGCTGCATATATTTTATAAGTAAAATATATTAACTACCTTTTCAAATACTGAACACACTCATTTATATCCAAATAATAACGAGTTAATATTAAGTACAAGCATCACAGCTTTGCCCGTGCTACATGTGCATATATCTATATAAAACTTGGAATTATAATAATTTACAGTGCATAGAAAAAAAAATAGCAGTTCTGTTTTTTAAGAGCAATGCACATAAAGAAATTCAGAAGAAGCAACATTACCTATTTTTATTTTCTGTGTACCATATGATAATAGTGTAAACTGGCTTTCTGATTTATACGTCCTTGAAAATCCAACACATAATTAAAAGTCACTTAAGAGTGCTTGTTACCATTTTTTTTTTTACGGCTGTACTAGATTTTGAAATGTCCATCCGTTTTCTTTTAATAATAAAAAAAACTTTCACTTTTCAAATTTCTCTTTTAAAAATAAATGTACTTCTTCATTTTCATTTCGTTCACTTTTTGAATAAATTCCATAAAGATGCCAAAATTGTAGGGTTATTTCATCAGTGGTAACTTGCAATTTAAAATCTTTTTACATTTATAATTACAAAAAACATTTTTCAAAAGTACTAGTCGTTACATGATGAATGTCTACGCACAGAAATTTGGTGTAGGTATATTCCTTCTAAAATTTAAGTTAGGGCCTTAAATAAAAAACTTTTTCATTTAAAAAATTCAATTTTAAAATAAATTTCGTTCTTTATTTTAAATTTAGTCACATGCTGAATAAATTCCAAGTAGTATGTAAGTACATCATATGCCCGAAGTTTACGGTAATTTCAGAGGTAATTTGCAATTTAAATAATACGTAATTACAAAAAAAAAAAAAAATCCTTTAAAAATACCAGATAGCCTAAGACACGGGATACCATAACTAAGCAACTTTCAAACAATTGATAATAATTGATTTAGTGGTTCTAGAGATTTTTTTCAAACATACGACATACAAGCAAACGTTTCCTCTTTATATAATAAAAAGACAGCTGTTCCGTACTTTGCAACGGTGTTTCTTGTTTTTATTTTTGCTTCTGAGCTTACCGAAGGTAACGGAAGCTATGTGATCGTTCCGGAGAACGGACATTTTAAAAGTCTCCGATTTAAAAAATTCCAAGACAGAAATCCGTTTCAGACATCAGGGAACATTTTTGGTTCCGTGTCGGTTGCGAACCAACATATCTTAAAAAATACCTGACCGATTATAATGAAAATTGTATAGTAGGTACGTCATAAATAGCCCTTTGTTGGTCCCATATCAGTTTCAACCTTCTGCGCCTATTTGTTTATCTTCCACAAGTGCACCAACATTTATTTACACCTATATCTATATCATCAAGCTATTATCTTTTTTATGAAATTTGGATGGTTTGTCCAAAGTAGCCTGCGCTCCTTAAATTTTTCTAATGTAAAAAATCAAAATTTTGAAACAATTAAAAATCAGAACAATTTTCGGTTTTAAAAACGGGAGAAAATTAAATAAATTTGACAATAATAGGTTTTATGTACGACTTGTATTGTAAGTGGACTTTACATTGCTAATAACAGGGAGGGAAGTGTTGCTTCCCTCTTTTGGGAGTAAAAAAAAACAATCATACCAACAAGTAATGTTTTTTAGTTGTTTTGTTTTCTAATTTTTCGGGAAGGTTGCTTTAGGTTATCAAAGTCTTTAAATTAAAAACAAACTAGACGTAATAAAATTAAAAACGTATATATTTCATAGAAAAATTATTTTAATAAATCAAGTAACTAAATATCAGTTTAAGGTGTTTAAATTACGTGAATTTGTAGGTAAAACTTTTAAACCTACAAACTTTAGCTATAACCCATGGTGCACTAGTCGTAGATAAAATTTAATACGCAACATGGATCGAAGTATTTCTGATCTCGGGATTATCTCTCTCGGCAAGCCTCGAGAGCTAATACTACAGTTNAAAAGATTTCCAAGTAAACTCTGTTTTTCAGAGTTCAATGTACTCCCTCTCGACTTACTATATAAAAAGACAATATTGCTAAAATATTTTAACCAGGCAAAAACAACAACAAATCATAGGTACAACACTAGACTACAAAATAAATATACAGTTCAAATTCCATCATGCAACACTTCGAAAAAACAAAGACACGCTTCCTATTTATCTTCTGTTTACTATAATAAGTTACCCGACACACTAAAACTAATAGATACGTATTCCAATTTTAATAAAAGCCTGAAACAACATCTTTTAAATCAAATAAAATAACATACAAATCATTATTTCTACTGGAATATTTTATTTCGTATTTTATTTTATTTTATATTTTAAATTTTGAATTATATATTAAATTCACTGCAGTTTAAAAGAGAATTGTTATTGTAAAAATTGAAATTATTGTAAAAATTGAATTGTTATTGTTATATCACATATCACACACACAAAAAATAATTTATGTGTATTACATACGCTTATGCATATGTATTATATATGTATGTATGATTGTGTGTGTGTATGTATATATGTATATGTATAAAATATAAAGTAAAATTATTTGTTTAGTAAAAATCCAACAATATCTCACTCGTTTTTGTGTATCTTTGAAATTTGATTCACACTCAATTTTTGTTAACCAATATATCAAAAACTACTCGTCCAATTTTAATGACATTTTCTACAAGTTAGTTTCTTTTAATTTTGTCTCTTTTCTAACTCCACCATGTATAAGTAGTTATTGCTGTGATTTTATAATTTATATTTGATGAAAAGCGTAAGGAACTTCGTTCCTACCGGACGTCCCACGACACCACACGTATTTTTTTTAATTTCATGCGATAAAGTACAGTCAAGAGATTCCATTAAAGTCTACACATTAAAGTTATGTTCCTAAGCAAGAATATCTATATGCCAAAGAGTCTCTAAATCCCTCCCCTTATCTCCCCATCTTCAAATAATTTGTCAACATCCCTAATTAGTAATTTATTCCGACAACTTGAGAAACAGTTTTAAAAGTTATCTTTACAGGTAAAGCAGAGGTATCTTCCTCCTTCCTCCCAAGAGTGCCTTATCCCATTTCTGATTTGAAATTTGACTTATCTCTTAATAAATGCTTATATCCTCTAGAGGAGCTCTTTCCCAAGTTGTAACTTTCTAACTTCAGAAAGTCATTCTGGGCTCAATTGCACCTTCTTTTCATACTGTATTCCTAATCTCTCTGGGGGGGGGGTAATTTCTCAAAATCTCTTCTTCCGGCACACATCGAAATGAATTTAAGGACATACGAAATACAATGATTTTAATAGAATAGATTTGATTTTTGACTTGTAGAGTATTACAGTAGGCTGGAGGGTTTATTTGGAATGAAAGTCCATCGAGTGATACAAATTTCATCAGAGCTTTTTTTCAGGGGACCTGAGCTTCTTCAGTGATATACAATTTTTTTTTTTTTTTTTTACTTTTTTTTTTTTTTTTTT
>KZ653346.1:191140-202025 GCA_001010745.2 Gerris buenoi
TATTATTATTATTATTATAGTATTATATCCAGTCTACTATATAATACTCTGTATTAAATCTCTTCTATTCAAATTTCTACACAATGGATCACAGCAATCTTTATCAAAGACTACATATGATTTATCAACTTATTTTTTTTATCACTTGTTACTTAGAAGTAAAGACTTAAGTTCTATAATCACAGAATAGCTTTAAATAATTAAATACTATACGTAAATCGACCAAAACTGTGATCATTTTCAGATACTTATTAAAAACACTATAACTAGTTTGTTATGTTTCTTTTCTAGCCTGACAAGTTCTTTATTTCTTCCTTTTGGGTTTTAGTCCCGTTTGACTGCTTATTAGGTCATTACAGGACGGGGATTATCCGACCACTTTACTCATCTACTCGATGAGATCATCAGTGTGAAACATGTCTGACCCCTACGGGATTCGAACTCACGTCGGGGTAGTCTGACAAGTTAATTTGCTTCCGAGCTTACCGAAGTAACGGAACCTATGTGATCGTTCTGAAGAACGAAAAATTTTTAGGAGTCCGATTTCAAAAATTCCAAGACAGAAATCAGATTCAGACATCAAGGATCATTTTTGGTTCCATGTCTGTCGGTCGGTCTGTCCATCAATTTTTGCGAACCAACATATCAAAAACTACTCGTCCAATTTTAATGACATTTGGGGGGTAGGTCATAATTAGCCCATTGTTGGTCCCATATAGGTTTCAACCTTCTGCGCCTGTTGGTTTCTCTTCCAAATGCGCATATACATACATTTATTTTTACCTATAGCTTCAAAAGTACTCATCTGATTTGTAAGAAACTTTTATAGTACATCGAAAGTAACCCGTAGATAGCCTCATATTAATTAGAACCGTCTGCGCTCTTTAACTTTTGCTAAATTGATCCTCTAATTAGTGTACAAAATCAAAACAAATTTCACAGATTTAAAAAAAAAAAAAAACGGGGGAAACAATTAAACCAATTAGACAATAACGGCTTATTAAAGCATAAAATCAATAAAGTACGTGGATATGACGCAAGGCGAGGAAGCTATGTGCCACACCTATTATTGGCAGTCTATTTTATTAATATTTTAAGTTATTTTAGTTTATCTTTGTTACTATATGTGTGCAATTTGTTTATGTTATGCTTTGTTGTAGGATTTTTAAATTATGTTGCGTTTTTTATCGTAATTTTATACTGCTTATAATAAGTACCTGAAGATGATCACAGTGTTGGTCGAAATACATATAGTATTTTAATTTAATTATTTAAAGCTATTCTATGATTATCGAACTAAAGTCTTTAGTTTCTATTATTAATTTAAAACACATATGGTTTCACCATATCTACGGAAAGAATACAACTTCTTTGTTCATTACATGACAGTTCATGTAAAAAAAATTAATTTATAGCTCACAGAAGAAGTTCAGGTTCCCTAGGCGAAAGCTCTGATGAAATAAAAATATATATCACTCGAAAGACTTTCATTCCAAATAAACAACGCTAAAATAAAGGATGTATAAACAGTTCTCATATACTTGTCAACAAATACCAAAAAAAAAGGATACTACTAAATAAAGTGCATTTTACACTTAATCGCAAACCAGGTGTTTTGAACCAGAACTCGACATAATGGAATTTAATTTCCTGGAAAGTACATCAGTTTGAAACCCAATTATTTTTATTCGATTCCAATTTAATTTGTTGTTTAGAGAATAAACAATTCTTTTAATGGGAAGAGACACTGTTTTATTCATATAACAGTTATTTATTTAAGTCAAGAGAAGTTGGTGCCGAAGAAAGCTTGAATGTAATCTAAGTTTGTTTTATTTAAAAGTCTGATACCTACATTTTGGAAGAACTAAGTAATATTCTTTACAACCTCCCGATTGCTTTTACCCTTTACAGAAACAATTTCACTCCTAAAACATTGAGAGAAATAATAAAGATAACTTTATTTTTAAATTTATACATTTTTAATATTCTCGTTTGTTTAAAATTAATATCGAAATAACAACTCAACTTTTCTTCCCAATGTTTGATATTTTAAATTAAAAAAAAAACATTATTATTATAAAAATTATTGTTTACATTAAATAACTTTTAAGAAGAAGTTTTTGCAACATTTTTATTCCTCAATTTTTCTTATCAATATATCAATACACCTATGAAAAAAAAAGGGAAAGACATTTTTATCATTTTAAAACTATATGAGAGTAGCGTCTGAGATCAAGTCATCAGGTCATCTTAAAGAAATTACATATGCCGTTTATCTATGTAAAATGAAAACTTGTGAATTTAACAGAAAGAGCATCATCAGAGCCGAAATGTGGAAGAAATAGACTTACATTAATAAAATGAATTGATAAATGTGAATCTTAAGTTGATCTCAAACATGAAGTATTCACAGATTAATTTTATTAAAACGTGTAAAGTGTATAACTCCATTATTTCACATTTCGGCATTGATAATGGCTTTATGAAGGTTGAAGGCTGCTTTGTTAAATCAACATGTTTTCAATTTACGTGATAACAGTTTATGATTATTCCCTTTTTACAAGCTTTTATTTAACTTGCAATGTTTGTATGTATGTACAGGTCAAATCTTGCAACTAAATTTTAAAGCAGTTATGCTCAACCGATTGAATTGAAATTTTGTATACACTAGTTTGGATGAGAATGCATGGTTAGCTAAGTGACGTCATTCTAAATCCAATATGGCAGACAGCCCAAGATGACGGACTATTTATTTTTTAAGCACGTTTATGATAAGGGTATCAAATGAGAGGGTTTGTTGAGAGGAATTCGAATAAAAGGTTGATTTTAAAAATGTATTTTTTAATGAAATTAAAAAAAAAAAAAAATAGCTTAACCACAGGCAAAAGTTATACTACTCAATAATCAGTTAACTAATATATGTTGTATATAATTAAAGTGATCTAATTTACTTTCTGAGTTTAATTTAGTATGCTATGAAAAGCTAAGTATTTTAAAAGAATGTACGTAAGAATTTTTACAAAGGGAATTCAACGTAAAGTAAAATAGCCAAATTTATTGCCTAAGCAATACTTGATGATAATGGAAAATACAAAAACAACAACTTATGAGACAAGATCACGATTCAAATGCTCATCCATAAATTCAGTCTTCGGTTATTTTTTCAACAAGAAGTCTTAAAAAATATAAAACAGTAGAAAAGGGAAGCGAAGAGAGAATAAAATATTAACCAAACGTTTACTTTATGACCAGGTTAAATTATTAATTTGTTCATGGGTTCTTTTTTTTACAGCACTGGACGAGGGTATTTCTCTGTTGGCGAGTAAGAGGATTTTCAAATGGAAGGATGAAACCAAGGGGTCGCATCTGGTATTAGGAGTTTAGGCTTCAATTTCATTTCCTGACAAATCGATCTACCTTGAATCCAACTAAGCGACGAGACCAGTCATTTTAAAACGAGGAACTGAGCTGCTTCCACACACTCAGTTCCTTTATTTCAACTAAACATTTTAATTACTTTAAAATTCGTTTGTAACACAGAACTATTTAAATTAAATTATTCAAACATGTTTTCTATTATTAGTACAGAAGAGAAGATCCTAGTACATGAGATAGCGTGCAAAAAATTGTCTCACTAACATCAAGCTAGAATTTTGTATAGGTACAAGTAAATCTTCTGGTGCTTTTTAAGAAAACCTCGTCGGCTAAATTCGTCTGCAGGACAAAGCTCGACAATAGGGATTTGAAAACAAAGCGGTGGGGAGCGGCCATGTCCCGCCCTTGTCAGTGAACAATGCGATTTTCATGATCCTGAGTACTAACTTAGTTAGTAGACCAAAAATCAGGACGATGGTAGTTTGTCAGTTAATAGGTTACATCTTTGATTTGTAGTAGTAGTAATATTTGACTAACTAACCTATTAAGTGACAAACTATATACCATCAACTTGATTATTGGTCTATCATGGAAATACAGGATCATGGAAATCGCTTTGTCCACCATAAAGGGCGGGACATGCCTGCTCTTCACCATTGTGTTTTTTTTCAAATGCCTATTGCCAAGCAATGTCACGTAGACATACAGCCTACCACATATTCTTAAAAGGGACCAAAAGATTTAATTATACACAAAATTCTACCTTGATGTTAGTCAGATACTTTTTTTACACGCTCTCCTGACTATCTGAAATGTATAAATATTATATAAATGGTGATATACGCTAAAATTTCAATAATTAAATTCAAGTGAAAAATGTTATTACTTTATTCAATACATCCCCGACCCTTATTTCGAAAAGTGGTGAAACCACTGTTTTTCTCATCATAAGTCGTTTGTGTATTAAGAATTTCTCAACATTACGCAATTTTAAAAACCANCATGGTAGAGATCCCCTAAGTTTCATTAATTTATCTCAAACCGTTCAAAAGTTAAGAGGGGGGGGGGAGACTTTTGGACCACATTTGTATACATTTGTGGGTTATGTATAAATATGCTAAAGCCAACAAATATTTTCTATTCAATATGGAGAATTACCAGAGATTTTTAACCAGTTGTAATATTAGATATTATTTGTCAAAAATGAATAAAACTACATCATATATATTACATCAAATGCATGAACCTACCCTAGACTTTAATTTTAATTTAAAATTTTGACTACACACTTAGGACTTTCCATAACTTTTCTTTACGATGAAATTATAAGATAAATGATAATTTACTCATAAAAAACCTTAACGAAAGTAGGTCATAGAAAAATTTTGAGATAAAAAAAAACTAATAAATACAATAATAGAACCTAGGTTAGAAGCTTTGCCACTGAATTATAATAAATGCTAGCTGTATTTATTATATAATACTGTGCAGTTGCTTTTATTTTTACTATTAAATGTTATTTTTAATAGCTTTAGAAAAAATGCTACACAACAATTCAGATTCCTCTATCTAAAATTAATATTATACAACAATGTTTGCTTGAAAGGTTCCTCTATTCAATTACAGATTTTATAACCTCATATTAAAAAAACCTTAGTGTTTAGTATAAGACAAAAAAGCACTAAACTGGAACAAGAGATTAATATAAAGAACTAAATTAAAAACAACGAATTTTGAAACAAGGAACGAACACAAGACTTGGTAGCGGATACAAGCTACTCAACACATGAAATCTCCTGTAGCATGGCCTACAATTGCCAACAGCTTAATATCGTTAGGATATCACCACTCAAAAATGCTACATAACTTAATAATTTAATTTAAAGATTCAATTTTTTTTTTACGCCACTTTAATATTGGACATTGATATTGACCGTTCAGGGGTTCACTAAATATATTGATTGATAGGATAAAAAGGAAGAAAAAAGTCGAAGGGTTTGAAGTTTGAATTGCTCAATATCACATTAATTGTAACAAGTAAAGAAGTTATACTGATTTAAAAATGGGAAAAAGTTATTTGTTGCTCTTAATAATTTAAATGTTTGTGAAAAATATTGTTACATTTATCCCATTTGTTTACTGGAATAGGTCCGGTATATAGCTGATACGATAAGTGCACATCTTTGCTGAACACTGACCTTAATAGTACAATAAGAATATATTACATTATCCTGCAATTCTAATAAATAATATTCTTGAATGAACTATAAAATCAAATATTAAACCTATCCTTTTTCTTCTTGTATGTTTCTTGGCAGAGTTTTTAATATGATCTGAAACCAGATTTATGATAAATTACACTCATGTTAGTGTAAAAACTGACTCAACTTAACGACTGATGTGAAAATCAGTCGATAAAGGACAGATATTTAAGAGGACATTTAATCCAGGCTTTGTCCATTTAGGTGAAGAATAAACAAGTTTTTCTTTACAGACGCAAGTATGCAGAACAAGTCTTTGTGCAAACTAAACCATTATACCTTTAATGTGTTTAAATAGTAATGATCGTTTACATTGTAAAATGAATAATGTGTTACCATAAACAATGTCTAAAGGGCAAAGTTTAGTTACAGAAAAAACTCTAACAAATTCTTCACGTTCCACAATTATCTTTGCAGAAAATGTTTGAATATAATGCACAGCATTATGGAAATAATTGATTGTCTATTAAAAAAAAAAAAAACGTATATATAATGTTCTATAACCATAAATGGAGGTCATCTTAATGAATAATATAAATAGTTTACGTGGAGCGAAATTTTACATTATTCAATGAATGGTGAGGAATGGTCAACCTAAATGTTAATTTGTACGACGCATAATACTAATAATAATTGTCAAGATTGTTCTTGGCAATTATTAGACTGATTATGGCCTTTTGAAAGCTGCTTTTATACATTAAAGTCATTTAAATTTAAGTAGAGAGACAGTTTGTAATATTCCTTTAAAACTAATAAAGTAAAATATGTGACACAAATGACAATTTATTATGAATTGTGCAGTTATAGCCTCAAATTCATTAATCTCTATAAACAAACGAAGCAATATTTTTCTAAAAGATATTTCTGTCATCGACAGAAGTAGTACTGGTTCAAACACATACCATTGTTTACGGTTACCAGAAGCAGTTGGTTTGAAGTAAATTTAGCAATTTGATATTTTTTACATATCTACTTTGCAGAAGCACATTTTCGAAAGTTTATAAGCAGATAATTAAACATTACAAGTGTTATTGTTATATTATAATAAATGCTAGCTGTATTTATTATATAATACTGTGATGATAAATATTGAAAGAAAATAAATATTAACAGAAAAAGCAACGCGTCGGCTTATGCATACAGGGTGGTCCAAAAGTCTCCTCCCCCTCTCTTAACTTTTGAACGGTTGGAGATAAATTAATGAAACTTAGGGGATCTCTACCATGCCAAAGGAAGTTTGTTTTCATGCTATTACCCACTAGAGGCAACCGCCCAGTTTGCCCCCAGGCCACCCAACTACGAAATTTCAAATTGGAACGTCTATTTTTGATAGCATATTTGGATTCTACGGTGAAAAATAATAAACTTTTGCTTGAAACTTTTTTTTCTATTACCAATATTTTGCCCCCTATAGAGGGGCAAACATAGCAAAATAACCCTTCCGATAATACGTTCTAAAAATCTAAAAACTAAATTAATGGAACTTGGGGGATCTCTACCATGCAAAGGGAAGTTTGTTTTCATGCTATCGCCCACCAGGGGCAANGTTTCCGACTTAAAAGGTAGGAAGAGATGAAGAGAAGGGAAAAATGGACGTTATTCTACACAAGGTATAAGTTCTTTTTTTCTCCATTTCCTTTATACTTTAGAATGCTCTTGTTTGTGGGTTAAGAGGTGCAGAAATAATATTGCTTCTTCTTTCTTTCCCCCCTTTAAAATCCTATCTCTCAGTTTGGATGTTTGATTAAAGAGAAAATGAAGAAAAGCCCGGGAGTCGGTTATAAGAGGAGGGTTTTTGTATAGAATAAAGTAGTTTCTCAAAGGCAGAATCCCAACAGGTTGTCAGGTTTTACCAATTGTAAAATAAATAATAAAAAGTAGAGGACCTTATGCTTCACCTTGTCGGACCCCTTAGGTATTTGTCAGACAAGATATACCTTCCCCTCAAAGCATTTCTCTAGATATTCCATTTGTATAACAAAGCCTTATTTTATTTTTCCCACCTATTCATAAACAATTGGTTGTTTGTATAATTGTATTGTAGGTTGTTTTTTGTTTGTGAATAACTTGTTATGTACTAACATGTTGTTGATATAATAATTAATATATACTAACATGTTGTTGTTAGATTTAACAAAACAAATTATGAATAGCCTACCTCTTCCCCTTATTTTCTTTAAGCTCTTTCTTCAAATCTGGCAAATAGTTTTACTCCTAGAAATAAGGTTTAACAAAGGGCCATAGCACTTCATACTAACATTCAAGTTTTCCTCATTCAAAAGATAAAAGCCGAAGTCTATTTTACCATTCATAACTAGATCTAACTTCATATTGTATTGAAATATTAAGGTGGTACAAATACAAAAACTTTTAAAGCCATGAACTAATTCCACATACACAATGAAGATTAACTGATGTGTAATTTTTTTTTTAAATATTACAACTATATTACTTTTTGTCTATTCTAGAAAGAATAGACAAAAATAACAACAAAAACAACGAGGACGTGCACTTAAGAACACAAAAAGGTTTCGCCGAGATAATATCAAGAAGTGATGTTTTTATTAAATGAGGAAAGAACACTGGAGATGATGCAACTATACGGATTAAAGTAATATTGATAGAACAGCTGATGATAAGGAAATACAATTACAGGAACAAGTGATGATGAAACACTTACTGATAATGGAAAGAGTGTGCATTGGAATTGAAAAGTACTATAAAAAACTCTTCATCTGTTAGTGTTCAATTTAGTATTCTATAAATGAAAGATTAGACTGCCTCTAGTGTGATGGTGTAACAATACCTATTTTTATGAAACACCCTGAAAATGCGATTACCTACTGCATTATAACCATTAGACGACGTATATACTAAAGAACTTACTAGAGAGTAACTATAGAAGGTAGACTGAGTACCTAGGAACCTAGGTATAGAAGTAGTACTGAGATAATAAAGGAATCACTGTCAGTGGAAAATGTAAAAGTGATGTAATGCATCAATGTTAAAAGTAATTATAATGCTGGGAATAGTATATAATCATGAAAGAAGAATCTATTTTATTGTAGCGAAAAACATACAATTGTAATACAGTGTATAAAAAATTGATATNATATAGTCTTAGTACATTTAGATTAGTCAAATTATACATTAAATTCGCAAAGTGTGATGTAGTTCTGATTTTTTTATATGTTGTTCGGACCAGCTAGGTTAGTGTGGTCCTAAGTTTGCAGCTTCGAAAAACCTGTGCTAGCTGCGTAATAGCTGAAAAACTGAAAAAATGTCGTACTTCTTTCACACTTTGCGAATTTAATGTATAATTTGACTGGACTAAGATTAGATATAAATAAAATAAGTAGACAAACTAAATTTATATCACTAAAAAATAACACACTTGTAATATTATTAGAAATTAAATTACGAATAATTATACTTCGTCTCAGAGATTTTTTTTGATTGAATGCCAACATTTTTCTCGGACAATAAAACTAAATATTCTAAAATTTAAATGTGTAAGACAAATGTTCGAACTTAATAGTGGTTATAAATATCACTATATCTCATGAACAGGTTAATTAAATTAATTCATTAATTAAATCAAATACAACTGGAGACAGGAGCTAAAATATAAGATAGTTAAGTTTAAGAAACAACAAAAAAACAAACGAATAAAATTGTTTTAACTATTTAGAAGAAAACTTTGTTTGGAAAGATTTTTCCTCTCCGAAACTTTGAACTTTTCCCGTCTCAACTAGTCAACTAGAAAACTACTTTTCACATACAATTTTAACTAATAAATCCGATGGAAACTATTAAACTATACTAAAGAGCATACTGAAACAAGTCCTCTCCTTAATACAGAAAAATAAGACTGAACATTTTAAGTAGAGAAAAATAAACTACATAACACAAAACGAAGAAGTATTTAATCCGATAAAATTACTTTTTAAATAAACCGTCAAGTACTGCCAGAAAGCTAAGTTAAGCTACTAAAAATTAATATTTCCTGCATTATTATTTTTATATTTTTAATAAAATATGTATACAAAGTTTTACTATGGGAGAGCAAGGTGTCCAAATTATCCTTTAGCATCTTAGGTATGCACTTATTTGGTTATTTTGATGGCAAAATGCCAGTTATTTTAGGAACGCGATATATAGTAGTCATCTACATTACAAAACCTTTAAAATGACACCCCATTCAAAAATTACAAAAAAATAAAAATAATAGCTGACCCATAGTTACAGCCACCTTAAATTTAACTTTTTTTATAATATCATATGCCCACAGATATGTATATCTATGTATGTTTTCCTCATATTTAATACCTGTCTTTAGAAGAAAATGAAGGGAGGAGCTTAGTAGTATTTTGTCATAAAATAACACTTCTTGATTATTTGGATCTTTTAAGGAAATGTAAACGCCTCACTTTTGCGATATTTCGATCCCTCCTTGGATCATTCTTAAGCTGATTACATTGTCATGGTTATTATTTTATATAAAGGGTTCTTAATTCTACGTCTCATTGAATCTTATTGATTCTCGTCAATTCATTGCAGTTGAACTGCAAAAGAAAGGTCAAATATTTCGAAGTTGTAAGTTGTAATGTGTACTTAGGGGATATTAGTACATTTATAATTACAATTAAAACTGAATGTTCTTGAATTTTTAACTAATTGTGCCATTAACAGTACCTGATTTCAAAAATTGACGATAATCAATAAGATTCAATGAGACGTAGAAGTAGGAACCTTTATATACAACAATAACCATGACAATGTAATCAGCTAGTCAACTAGAAAACCAGCTTGAGGAAGATCCAAGGAGTGATCGAAATATCGCAAAAGTGAGGTGTTTATATTTCCTTAAAAGACCCAACTAATCAAGAAACTATATCTAAAAGGAACCACCTACTTATTTATAAAATAACACTATACAGTGATAACATTATACTTAACTAGCTGGATACCCGTGCTTCGCTACGGAGTGTTTTTATATTTGATAAGTTTATAAACCAACAGGAAAGCAAAATTATTTTACTATTCGAGAATATCTAGATTCTATCCCTTCTACTTATATCCCACCCCTCTTTGATAAGATAATTTGCAAATATCCTAAATTGCCCCCTCCTAAATGAAAATATGACAAAACTGTACATAACAACAATTACTGTACTCTAAAAGAGCATTTTAACGATATGCATCATGAAGATAAAGGGTATTCATTACTTGTACCCCGTACCCCTTTG
>KZ653346.1:206294-218069 GCA_001010745.2 Gerris buenoi
GAAAAGATAAATAAAAAGGTATATCTCTAAGTCAGACTCTTTCAGAGAAAAAAAATGTCAGTATTCAAAAACGTATAAAGGTAGCAACTTGATTAGTTTCACATGGGAGAGAGTAGATCTCATATGTGTACAGCAATACTGATGAATATTGATATCTAATAGAAGAGAATACAGTTTGTAGAAAAAACACATTGTATAGACAGATTGTATAGAGAGAGAGAATAAAAAGAGAATTAATAAATAAAAGTTTTAGAAAATTATTAATGTCCTGTACATGCAACAAAAGTTTAAATAGGATAATATGGGGAAAACCTAAATAAAAAACAACACATTTAAACTATACTGGAGTTTCGGCTTGGATCTAATTTTTATTGGATATATTATAATTGTTGTACGAACTTTCTTGCAGTTAAATGTGTCTTTTATGTCAATATATTGGCAGGCAAATGCAGAAAAGTTTAAATTAGTATGTCACTTAGCTTCCTCGAGTCCTGTTTTTGGACGTATGGAAATTGAGAGTGTTAAGACCTTTCAATCCCCAGAGGTTTAAAATTTCTTTTTTATTCAAATGCGTCCTTACACATGAAATTCATATAGGACTATCTGTGGCCTAATTTAGATAAAACATCAAGTTTATAAAAATCCGATAAATACTTTTATAGAGATTGGGTGTTGTTAAGTATTGAAGGTACAGTTTAAACTTCCCGCCATCTCTCTTCTCCTTTCCCGCAATTTTCCTTTATCTGGATCCTTTTCCCGCGCTTTTAAGCGTCTTCTCCCCTCCCTTGCTAGTCCTCGCCACTGCCTCCTTTCTATCTTTCTCTCTCTTCTCTCCCTCTGTCAGGAGCACATCAAGCATTCGGGCCGACCCTCGTATTTTCTCTTTATTTGCAAGTTACCTAAAATCTGTTTCTTCTCCGTGGCCGTGATTTATCACTCTTCTTAAAATTCAGAAGTGCCGATTTCGCCAATCGTGCTAGTGCGCCGTACCGGATCGATCCGGTTGTATGGAGAAGCCGTTACCGGGTTTACGCGACTCAATCTACCAGACCTCGTCGGAGATCACGCCATCAGACAAACTTATATGCAGTCAGGTAACCCTACTGTAATCCCTAACTCCTCTTCCTCTTTTTCTCTTCCTCTATCAAACAGGTGTTAATAAAAAAAAGTTTATATCCAGAAGCGGGAAAAGTGAACTTTTCTCCCTAGTCAATAAGGGAGGAAAGTTACTCATTACACCCTGTCAGGTTGAACAGGGAGTAATGGAAAATAANTGTTAAGTATTGAAGGTTCAGTTTAAACTTCCCGCCATCTCCCTTCTCCTTTCCCGCAATTTTCCTTTATCTGGATCCTTTTCCCGCGCTTTTAAGCGTCTTCTCCCCTCCCTTGCTAGTCCTCGCCACTGCCTCCTTTCTATCTTTCTCTCTCTTCTCTCCCTCTGTCAGGAGCACATCAAGCATTCGGGCCGACCCTCGTATTTTCTCTTTATTTGCAAGTTACCTAAAATCTGTTTCTTCTCCGTGGCCGTGATTTATCACTCTTCTTAAAATTCAGAAGTGCCGATTTCGCCAATCGTGCTAGTGCGCCGTACCGGATCGATCCGGTTGTATGGAGAAGCCGTTACCGGGTTTACGCGACTCAATCTACCAGACCTCGTCGGAGATCACGCCATCAGACAAACTTATATGCAGTCAGGTAACCCTACTGTAATCCCTAACTCCTCTTCCTCTTTTTCTCTTCCTCTATCAAACAGGTGTTAATAAAAAAAAGTTTATATCCAGAAGCGGGAAAAGTGAACTTTTCTCCCTAGTCAATAAGGGAGGAAAGTTACTCATTACACCCTGTCAGGTTGAACAGGGAGTAATGGAAAATAAGGGAATCATGAACTTTTATGATTCCCTCCAGTGTTGCCCTAGAAAAAGCACAAGTAAGTAAGGATTGTACTAAATAAACAATTTCATTTATTAACATTTGTTTAATGTCTACATCTATTATTCATCTTCACACATGTTATGTAACCTCCACAACGGTTGTCATGATGATTCATCAGTAAAACAAACAAACAAGTTAAAAGTGAAATCATAATTTCTAAATGTATATAAACTAATCTATGTCATCAGTTGTCAATACTATTCCATCAAAGGTCCCAGCTGATTCCCCCATATAATTTTATTATTAAAAATTAAGAAGTTAGCGCTGTGTGAAAATAATAATTAAAACAATATAATCAATATATCTTTATTGTTACATAATTTCGTATTTTAGTAAAAGTAGGTTATATTATTTTTTTATGCATTTTCAATTATTCTATTTTATACTACCTTCAATTTTTTTTGGTGAAAATAAGTCTACGTAACAAATTTAAGATCTTTAAATCCACTGGAAGCTAAGATAATAGTATCTGATTAAATCCAATATGGCGGCCATATGTTAAAGTGAAAGTACCTTGAATTTTCTTCTTTAGCTACCATAGGTCTATGTACCAAATTTCAGATCTCTAGGTCCACTGGAAGCTGAGATAATAGAGTATTATTTTATTTTTTTTTTTAAACAAGTTCTTTATTGGCATAAGTTACAAAAAAATGTTGTGTATACCGGAGCCATAATGCAATAGAGTATTATTAAACCCAAGATGGCGGTTATAATTTAATATGGCGGCCATATGTTGAAGTGATAGTAACTTTAATGTTCTTTTTTAGCCACCATAAGTCTATGTACCAAATTTCCGACCTCTAGATCCACTTGAAGCTGAGATAATAGAATGTGAATAAATCCAAGATGGCGACTGTAATTCAATATGGCGGCCGTATATCGAAATAAAAATGGCCTCCCTTTTCTATTTATGGTACACTCTATCTATGTACCAAATTTCAGATCTCTATACCAATGGGAAGTAGGAGAATAACTGATGAATAAATCCAAGATGGCGGCTATAATTCAATATGGCGGAAAAATATCGAAATCAAAATGGCTACACTTTTCTATTTATGGTACACTCTATCTATGTACCAAATAATTGTCAAATCTTCAAATCTATATTCTGTTCAAATCTCTATGTCAATGGGGAGTAGGAGANCATAATGCAATAGAGTATTATTAAACCCAAGATGGCGGTTATAATTTAATATGGCGGCCATATGTTGAAGTGATAGTAACTTTAATGTTCTTTTTTAGCCACCATAAGTCTATGTACCAAATTTCCGACCTCTAGATCCACTTGAAGCTGAGATAATAGAATGTGAATAAATCCAAGATGGCGACTGTAATTCAATATGGCGGCCGTATATCGAAATAAAAATGGCCTCCCTTTTCTATTTATGGTACACTCTATCTATGTACCAAATTTCAGATCTCTATACCAATGGGAAGTAGGAGAATAACTGATGAATAAATCCAAGATGGCGGCTATAATTCAATATGGCGGAAAAATATCGAAATCAAAATGGCTACACTTTTCTATTTATGGTACACTCTATCTATGTACCAAATCAATGTCAAATCTTCAAATCTATATTCTGTTCAAATCTCTATGTCAATGGGGAGTAGGAGAATTAGTGATGAGTCAGTCACTGTCACTTAGTTTTATATACAGGGTGACCCAGCTAATATGGAACAGCGAAATATCTCCGGAACCATGATAGATAGAAAGATGCGCAGCTAATATGGAACAGCGAAATATCTCCGGAACCATGATAGATAGAAAGATGCGGTTTTCAGGGTTAGATAAAGGCTAAAAAGGCGCTTCTAGAACATATGCTGAACATTTTCTGTGTACAGCAAACAAAATAAACCCTGAAAACCGCATCTTTCTATCTATCATGGATCCGGAGATATTTCGCTGTTACATATTAGCTGGGACACCCTGTATATAGATTATTGTCTGATTACATATATTCTTCTTATTAACATTGTGGTTCTCTCGACTTCACCTCAGGCACCAACTTTAACACACAGGGTACGATCACCGACTAACTATTCTACAAATGTGAAAGAGAAAGAAATGAGCGCATAGGGATCAACAGTGGGCAGAGTATGATCTACCATTCAAATATCATTAAAGTCGGACGAGAAATGTTTAAAATATGGTGGCTCGCAAAAGTATTGATGAACAAACCGATAGTCCTAATTAATTAAAAAATATATTATGGGATTACCCAGAAAGATAGCGAATCGGCACAATCGAGTCGTTAGAATACCTTGAACTAGACTGAAACCAAAAAGCCAACACCGACATATCTGGTAATAGTTCCAGAAACGGCAAGAAGAAATCACCAATGAATAAAAACCGACTAGGGCACTAATAAGGAAACATTTTAATTGTTTACATATAAATACTTTCAAATTGTTTGACTGAGTAGAATTTCGTACTCAGGAGCGTCAATCGAAAGCCGACTGAGACTCCACTGATTTCTATTGTTCAAGACAATTTCAGAAGTAATCTTTAAGGTATTTCCAGTCTTCGGTATTATCTAAGGTTTATCTATTTCAGTCACATCTCTTATACTCTGCTTATCAAGTTGTCATTCTTTGTTTTTACAATCATCATAAAGTAATCTTGAAAGATTACAAAGAGGATTCGAGGATTTAAGAATATAGGATATTTATAAAGATAAAATATTTGAGGTTTCTTTAGGTACTCAATTATTCATCTGTCCTTAAAAAAAAAAAACACCAATTGTAAAAACAGAAGTTATAACAACATAACCACACATAATTTCTACACAAAATACAATTACATATCTGTATCATCATATAATATGTTAGCGTAGCGGAATTAAATAAGTGAATACATTAGATCGTCGACTTTCTAATGTAAATGCACAAATTATTAATTAATTTCATGAAATAAAGACTAATGTTAGCAACTATAATTTTATAAAATTTAACACAAAATCCTCAAATAAATTGCAGAAAATACGCAAATAGTCCAAGTACTTGAAATTGAATATTACATTCTCTCTAAGGAAACAATAATTATAAACACTGAAATACCATTTTCCACAACCGAGTTTAAACATCACAAACCACGAGCTACATCTTCCACTGGATTTCTCCTAATATCGTCATCATTAATATAATTAATAATTTGCAGGTTTAACTACTAAATATTTGCAAATACCTGGGGAAATCTAACGTTGCAACAATTCCAGGTTATTATTAATTATGTATTGGATATCGAAACAACGACTGTACAGAGTTCAAAAGCAACCGAGGATTTCTCGAATTGTCTGTTTGCTACGTTGGGAGGAAAGAGGAATTCAAATACGGATGTGGTTATCAACTGCTTGAATATAACTCAAAGGGATGTTTGCGGCTATTCAAAGTCTCAAGTTATTTATGATTGTGATTTCAGTTGAGAAATAAAATTCGCTAAATCAAGCTTACTCATTTCTTTATTAAATATTTTAAATTTTTCATTTAAGCATATACATAATCATAATTTAGCGATTTCTAATTATATAAACGATTATTTTACTTTTCCATTATTTGCAACTATAAATTGCCATAAAAAAGATATCTATATTTTTTTAAAAAATAAATAAATTAATAATAGTCCAGTCGACAATTTAATTTTACCTTGCAAAAGGTCATAACAAATTTTTTCTTTTTTTATATTGTATGTACCTAGACATTAGTTAAAAACCCAAGTTTTCGACTTCCTAGACCCTGTGCTAACCCAGAGGGGGCCAAAATACGCGAAGTTTTAGTGTTTTTTTTTTTTAGTCTTTTCTTTATAACTCTTTACCTTTATGTCCTGGAAAAGAATTGTTCGTATCTTTCTTGTAGAGCACTAAATTTGCAACAATTTTTATATGAAACATTTTTTCCAAAACCCTATACTTTCCGAATTATTGAGCTTCAAAGATGCAATATTTTTTTGAAAATATCAAAAATAACATCTTTTCTGAGGTCGAAAGGGGTCTATTTTGTTATCCCACCCCTCCCAGTTAGATTTATTGGGTATATTCTACTTATGGAAGTACAAATTACCACCACTATCCACAACTTCTAACCACTAGTAACCAATGCTAACCACCACTAACAAACAATGAAATACATTTTCGGGGTTTTTTGTTCACCCTTCCTTGTAGAGCACTAAAATGGAAACAATTTTTATATTTAACATTTTTCCCTAAAACCTATATTTTCTGAAATATAGAGCTTCAAAAATGCAATATATATTTTTTTAATAACTGCAAAACCCTAGTTGCGGAGGTTAGTGGTGGTTATTTGTACTTCCATGGGTAGGATATACCCAAAAAAATCACTGTGGATAGACCCCTTTCGTCCTCAGAAAAGATGTTATTTTTTATATTTAAAAAAAAATTGCATCTTTGAAGCTCTATATTTCGGAAAATATAGGTTTCAGAAAAAAATGTGATATATAAAAAATTGTTGCCAATTTAGTGCTCTACAAGAAAGGATGAACAAAAAACCCCGAAAATTTAGTCTATGGTTAGTTAGTGGCGGTTAGTATTAGTTACTGGTGGTTAGTAGTTGTGGTTAGTGGTGGTTATTTGTACTTCCATAGGTAGGATATACCCAAAAAATCAAACTGGGAGGGGTGGGATAACAAAAATAGACCCCTTTCGGCCTCAGAAAACATGTTATTTTTGATATTTTCAAAATATATTGCATCTTTGAAGCTCTATAATTCGGAAAGTATAGGGTTTAGGAAAAAAAATGTTCATATAAAAATTGTTGCAAATTTAGTGCTCTACAAGAAAGATTCGAACAATTCTTTTCCAAGGACATAAAGGTAAAGAGTTATAAAGAAAAGACTAAAAAAAAAAAACACTAAAACTTTGCGTATTTTGGCCCCCCTCTGGGTTAGCACAGGATGTAGGAGGTCGAAAACTTGGGTTTTTAACTAATGTCTAGGTACATACAATATAAAAAAAGAAAAAAGTTTTTATGGCCTTTTGCAAGGTAGACCCTTATTTTTTATACCTGTCGACTGGACTATAAATAATAATAATAATAGAGAGTTTAAATAAGACGTAAACTGGAATTAACGTCATACGTCTTTCCCATGTCGAACTTTAATTTATAAAATTGTCGTACTCAGGGTATCCAACTCCAGTATTCTAGAGGTGTAAGAGCACTAGCGCTGCACGGGAATATGGTGGTTAAAATTGTAAACTACTTATGATCTTTTGACATTTGTACTATTTTGTAAATAAACAATACAAAAAAAAGCAGCCTCGGTGGCCGAATGAGTTGCGCGATAGCTCAAAATACGAAAGTTCCCGGGTTCGAATAAAGTAAATTGACAAATTAATTTATTTCTTTGAATTAAGAAGCTTCACATCTTTTGAATGGTGTAAAAGATTTAGTTACAATATTAACCGCGAAATTCCCGTGGAGTGCTAGTAGTCTAACACAGGTAGATAAAGAGGGGAGTTGGAAATCTTTCCGTTTAAGGATCCTATGATCGCTGGTCGTACTGTGGAAAGAAATAATTTAATCTGTCACTGTTGTCGTATCACTTTTTTCCTTTATTTTTTTACGTTATTTGTGTTTATTTTCTAAAATACGACAAATTTAAAACAAAACTGTCAAAAAACATAAATATAACCTGATTGATTAGACGTATCCATTTCACTACGTCTTTTGTTACGTATTACTTAAACTCAATTATGAAAACATACGACATTTTGTTATGACGTTAAAATTAAAGTATCACGACAATCAAAAGTACGTCTTATTTAAACTCTCTAATAATTTACTATAAACATCAGTTAAAAACAATACTCCCTTAAATTTTTCACCTGATAAATAGTATCTAGTTGTAATAAGTACCTACATACTATAATACAAGAAGAATAAGAGTGCAAGTGGAGTTAAAATAAATAGAAATAATAAATGAAAACATTTTCACAAAATTAGTATTTAATTTTCAAAACTTACTTTCGGCCTCCCGGTCATCATCAGTACCGTTAAACGGACTAATTCAGTTTTTTGTCTCATATCTGATTCCCCGGCGGGGTTTTCCTTAACCTTTTACCGGCACCAATGATGGCCGAGAGGCCGAAAAATAGTTTTGAAGATTAAATACTAATTTTGTGGAGATGTTTTTTATTATTAAATTATTAATATCAACTTCAATTGCGCTCTTATTATTCTTGCATTACGTGTATTTACGAGTCGGAAATTTTTTTTACAACTGATCAGGAGAAAAATTGAAGGAGAATTTTTTTATTTTTAGTTTGTAGTAAAATAAAAAAAAATTAGGAGAGGCTTTTGTTTAAACTAAAGTGAAATACTAACTAACTATATAGTGAAATTGAAGTGAGATTTAGTTTTCACAATTAACTAGTATATGTTCTTCATGACCTATTATTAATGCTTCATAGGATCAAGCGAAACTGTAGGTAAACTGTATTATGTTATGTCTGGGCAATAGAACAAACTTACCCTATAATTTACAAAGGATAACTTCAAATGTCTGATGCGGAGGTGAGATACACTAAGGTTCGTTCAATTATCAAGCATTAGAAAATTTGAGTTTACCTCATTAGACTGGATTAGACCAATAATAATAAATTTAAATTTATAAGAATAGTTAATTGAATTCTTTTCCAATTCCCAATCGCTGGTACGAACAAAAAATGATTGTGGTATGTTATGTTGCTTCCTCACGTCTTAACGCGTACTTTAATGATATTGTGGATTTACAACCCAATATTGTATAATTTATTCAAGTTCCCTCCTTTCATTATATAAACCTGTCATAATTGTTTTAATTTAGCACAATTTAATGAGCGCAGATTGTGGACTACATTCGTCAAACCATCGACATTTCTTCTAAATCGGATGGGTCTCTTTAAAGATGACAAAAAAAATTGCCATCATCATTGTGTTGTTTGCTGTGTGAATGGCTGTCGATAAAGAAAATGTTAGGCGCATGTTGAAGATATCCCAAAAGACACAAAAGGTTTAAACTTATATGGGACCAACAATGGACTAATTGCACCCCCATCCATTCAAATTTCATAAAAATCAAAAAGGTACTTTTTAAGATATCTTGATTCTCAAAAATGTTGGACAGACAGACAGAATGTTCCCTGGTGCCTGAAACGACTTTCCATCTAGGAATTTTTGAATTCGGAGACTTAAGAAATTTTTTCTTTGAAACAATCATATAACTTTCGTTAAGCACGGAAGCATTAAAGCGCCGAACAGCCAAAAAATAGAGATTTATGCTTAAGAATTTATAACAACAACCGACAACTTCGTTTTTTTTTTTTTGTTTTTTTTTGACCTCTCAGCATTGTAATTTCATTTTAAACAAAATATTAAGATATTTTGGTTTAAATAAAAGTAATATAGATTATATTTCATAGCGAAATAAAATATTATTGCTTTTATCTATTAAAATAACAATGGAATAAAACCAGAGCAATATGAAAAATTCAAACTCGACTTTATTACATTTGGACTTTATTAATAAACTTTGAAAATATATAGAAAATATAAAGAAGAGTTGAGAAGGCTTATTCAAAATATAGATTTATTGTTAATGAGCCTAATGTTAACTTCCTAATCTAAATAATTATTGCTGAGGAATTGCTGTCAAATAATAATTTAACTTGTCTAAATGCAAAAAAAAATTAAGCAGAACAGCTTAAGTTATCAACACAAGCAATTGACCCTGGATGAGAAGTCACTGCAAGGAAGAGGATCCATACATTTTATCTTTATGTACTTGCTTCAGTTTAGAAGGTACGAAAGGTAAGGGATTAGAATAAAAATGAACAGATTTGCTGATTTCCTGACCCAACATAGTTTTAAAGGTATCACTTGGACCTCCATGAAGCAAGGTAGTTTCGGTTTACCAATACAGAATAGATTACCTAAACAATCCAATTTCAAGGGAGGTAGGGTCTCTTTGCAAGATGCTCCCAGCAGACCTTTAACAGAACTCAACTAACCCTATGCAATCAGAACTAAAAGGGAAGCTACACGTCTAATTATCATTTTGATTGAGATTTGCAAAACCACTCCTTGGAGTACCATTTAATCTAAGGCAACTTTACTCCGACGAACGAGAACTGGTGAATACCTGATGAACAACTTTGAAATTTTCATTAAAATTTAAATTGTTGTAAACCAATTTTATCTTGTGTGCAATTCATGTGAGTCACGTACTGCTATTACTTAGCGCTACTGACAATTAATATCTACTAGCGATGCGAAAACACAAATTTGATCAATTTGAAAGAAATTTGTACCGTGGTATATTTCTTCCTCAAGAAGAATTAGATTAAATGTTAGCACTTTACTTGAATCTCTCCACATTTGCGAAGAGTAAATAATTGCCACTACGCCAGAGACCAATTTCCGCAATAACTTTACAATTGATTTTCCACGAACAATACACGTATTGTTCGATTATTTTTTTTCTAGGTTCTCCATTCTTGTCTTAAAAAAGAATAGAGTGACTAGCCTGGCATTCTTTCTCTTTCGTTGACTCTGTCAAGCAAAATCGTTCCTGTCCTTATTAAATAGAGATACTTTAATATCATTCGTGATATAATAAACAAAAATTAAGAAAAAGGTTTTTAAAAGCGGTTTAAGTATAAAATTAGAACAATGTGTCTTTGGTATAATTAAATACAAAAAATTACTCTTCTTGAAAATCAGAAAAATGTGGAGTGGGGCCAATGAAAGCACTGGATTTCGAATTCGAGAAGGTCGGGCTGGAAAAATATAATTGTCACTGGCCCCACCCCTCCCACAGGCCTAAAGGCTTTATTTCTTTCATCGCATATGTTGGACAATCTGAGTATTAACAGTTGATAGTAATTTTAAGCAGAGTATATTCTGATTATTTAGTTACAAGTATTAAAAAAATAATCAATTTTTTCTCGAAGGACTTTCAATTAGAAAGAAGTCTTCAGGAGACCATCATTAACAGAAAATGGTACGCTAAATTTTAAGTTTACCTCTATCAGGATTTTAATAGGAGAGAACATAATATAAATTGTATAGCAATTTGTAACTTGTAATTAGAAGTAAATTAAGTTAAGAAGAAATGAAATGTAGCACAAAATTTCTTACCCTCAATTTACCCATCTTATAATTAAACAAATTAGTGTCGTTATCAAGAAAACATATATGGTGTTACGATTGTAGAACGTTAATACCCTAAGTATTATGACTCCATTATGCTATAACTTAAATCATTATTAATTATAAGTAGAGATATATCCAACTATAAGGAATATAAACGGATAGGGGAAATATACACGGATAATATGTCACTAAATTTAAATGTTTAAATTAATTTTCTTGAAAGTGCGGAATTTGTATATTAATAAAGACAACTTGCAGTGTGTTTAAAGTAGGAAGCAATTGATCAACGTATTTAAAATCATTCTAATATTCTACTTTAAATTTGCATGAGAATTAAACGTTGACGCATCAATTAAGACTATTTGTTGATTCTAAAGCTTTGTATTTGTAAATCCCTACGTTTCGAAACCATTACAGGGGTAATTTTAAATAAATTAATGATTATAGAAACTTTCTTTAAAATGATCCCTGTCATGGTTTTGAAACTTAGGGATTTACAATGAGCATTCATTAGGAGCAACTTCCTTGCAATAGGATTTAAAAATCTCTTATCTAGATTTATTATTTGATTATACAGGGTGTTTGGTCGAAGATGTAACAAACGAAGAGGGCATATTCTACCCATCATTTGCAACAAAAAACACTATATATACCATGGGTCAATTCTCAATAGTTTCACCACAATAATTTTTTTTG
>KZ653346.1:221330-235616 GCA_001010745.2 Gerris buenoi
GTTGCGCGTGAACGCTTGAACGGATAACGTTGTCCAACGAACTCGTTCTGGGTATCGGTAAAAAGAACATGTCTACTATATATAAACCAATTTCCGAGTTTAGCCCTTACATTGATATTATCGTATAGTGTATTATACTTAAATATTAATGAAATTAGAATAAATCAGGTATTAAATTATAATTATTTGCATTGTCACTACTATCCCAGTAATAGAAAGGATATTATAACATATATTTTAATAATACAATTTATTTTAAGAGGGCTTGGTTCAAGATAGAATTCTCATTTAAGAAAAGCCAAAATCAAGGAAATAGGGAATTTCCGAAGTTTCAAGAAAGCAAGGAAGAGACCTAATTTTCCGACAGGATTAAGCCGGATAAACCTATTAGAATTATTGATCTATTGTTGAGGAAATAAAACGGAGCTTAGGGGGCAGAACAGTTAAAGAACTTTAGATTTCAAGAAAATCCTAAGGAAAACTTGAGACCAAAAATAAAATATGGATCAGACATCTGTAATGATTCTAAATGTGAGTTTCTTTTATAATAAGCAAAAGAAGGTGTGAAACAAGACGGAAAAATAATAAAATATAAAAAAATACATAAATATAGAAATGCACAAACGGTAGGATACCTACTTTTAATCATATGTTTCGAGACGGCGAGTCTTTATTATTATATATTCTGTTAACAATTTAGTAAGTAATTTATTGGTGTAAACTAATAGAAAAACCACCCCTGGAAAATTTAGAATGGTTTCAGGAACACCAAGAAGATTAGAGGTTCGAAGCACTATAGCACTGTAGTAGTATTCCGTAATTGCAAAGTAGAAGTGGTAGTAGTAGTACCCAGTAGTAGTAGTGGTTAGACGGGAAGGAAGAACTACTTGTTCGAACCTAGCAATCAAGCCTTATTGGGCCCATTTTACTAGCCCTGCAGACTTTGCGACACTCAATTAAGCATTGCGATTGAAATATATCAGTTTGTTATTCAGTATTAACACATACAATTTCTGTTTGTTTGTTGTCAGACAAGTCTGACAGGCGTCCAATACTTATAATTATTTTGACTATTTTGTATTATTCAAAATTTTCTCTTTAGAAAAAATGAAAATACACTGCCAATTAGAGTGGCACATAGCTTCCTGGCATCCTATCATGTACTTTATTGTTATATTAACATTAACATTATATTACTTTATTTTTATATTGTTTATTATTATGTAAAAAAAATATTAACAGTTTATAGCGATCTTTAACACTTCATAGGGGTGTCGCTTTTGGTTTTAATAAAAAATTTTATTTGAAAAAAATGTTTGTCTCATTGAATAGATGATGTGTGATTTTTTTACCGACCTAAAATTCCAATTTAAAATTTAAAGTTCACGTTCACGCGAGCGTTGCGCGTGAATGCTTGAACGGATAACGTTGTCCAACGAACTCGTCCTGGGTATCGGTAAAAAGAACATGTCTACCAAATTTCATCAAAATCGGTCAACATTTACTCAAGTTATCGTCGCACGTTTCATAATTCGCGTACACACAGACCGACAGACAGACACGGATCCAAAAATGTTCCCTGATGTCTGAAACGGATTTCTGTCTTGGAATTTTTCAAATCGGAGACATAAAACTTTTTCGTTCTCAAAAGTGAACATTATGCTTCCGCGTTACCTTCGGTAAGCTCGGAAGGAAAATAAAAAATAACAACCCTCTACCTTGATTCGAATTATTTAAGCCCTTTTTCCTTACTTGTTAAACTAATATAATCATGAAACAGGCGAAGTTCAATAACCAAACAATATCACACAAAAAAATATAATTAAAGCAATTGACTGGTTTCAGCTGTCCTACAAAGCAGCCTTCCTCAGATAATCTAAAGGTTACGGGATCGTCTTCGAAAGTACAAGTGTACTTTGTAACGTACGAGTGTTGCGTATAAATATTAATACAACACTTTTGTACTTTCAAAGTCGATCCAGTGGGCTGTTTGAGAACATCCAAAACAGGTCAATTGTTTCAATTACATTTTTTTTGTGAAGACGTTGTTTGGTTATTGGTTATTGAATTATACCTCTTTTATGATAAGTCGCTATCACACATTGAAGAAAAACACAGTCGAGGATACGAATGTCATGTTATTATAATTCCATGCCACACAATTTTGCAACACCTTTTTAAAGTAAAATTCTTTAGGCTTGGTAGAGTAAATTGGCTTGGATGAAACGAAATTGCATGTAACTAAGTTTGAGATTCGAGACTCGTCTAAGTGAAAGATATATTATAGGTAAATCAACAAACGGCTTAATTCGGCAGTTGATTTACCTGTAAAAAATCTTTAATATGGACGAGTCTCGATCCACCGACCTCAAGCATAAGTGCTAACCACTACACCAAGGTGGTAGATAATTTTTTCAATGCACGGCATTGGTATATAAGCGTAATTTTATATACTTTATAATACATATACATTTTGTTTTTTGTCAATATTCGCTAAAATGTGATGAAGATATTTTATTTTTCCATTAGATTCGACATAACCATTTCTTAATCAAATGCAAAGAGAGCAATGCATAAAATAAACTGTTTCTAGAACTAAAGTTACACTTCTAATCCGTGAGAGTCTCACACATATTTTTATTTGTATACCTGCATGGTTTAATGTTCATACAATAAAATAAAAACATAAACTATGGAATTAAAAAATAATCCTACCGCGGGTGTCCGCAAGCCGAGCGAATTTCCATTGGAAATTTGTAGTTCAATGTTGTGCAGTTTAAACTTCTTTCAAACTACTACGATTATACAAATACTACAAATTTCCAATGGAAATTCGCTAAAAATAACTGAATTTATAGTGAGTATTGTTTCTAAGGAGAAAGAGAGGGTTTAAATGGAAAGCTTTTATCTTTACTTTGCATTCCTAAAAGCCAAAAGGATAACATATTTCAAAGCGCATTGCTTATGGTGGTAAAACCAGTTTAGAGGGTTTGACCCCTTTTTCTAACTCTCAATGTGATAAGGACTAGGAAACCGTTCACATTGATTCTAAATTTTACCTGCTATTATACCTTTTAAATAAAAAACGGTAACGGAGTTAAACTCTTTTATACGTTTGTAAAATGGTTGATATTACGTAAGGTTACTGCTGTGTGATTTACTGCTTTCTTTTTACTACGTCGTGACAAAAAGATCCCTATATCTAGACATTTATAGTCAGTGAACTTTAACGATGAATGTAACATTTCTTTTTAAGAGAATATTATCAAGATTTTTTTAATACGTGATGCAAAGAAAAGTAGCTCATATTTTTATTCTCTGGTGCTTAAAATTCACTTATTATTCTTCTGCTGAGATCAACCATTGCTTTTTTATCTTTTTCCACGATAGTATTTCCACTTCAAAATTGACAAAATGTCATAATTTATAAGTAACATTTGAACATTTATTTATTCCCTAACAAAATAAATCTATCTCATGCTTTTATATTTACGTTTTATTTATTACTAATAATAAATTGAGTTGCTTCAATTGTAAAAAAAAAAATCAAGTGAATATAAAAGAGAGGGAAAATAAGAAATTAATATCAGAAAATCTTTTGAAACAGAGTATAAATATGAATCTATAACATAAATTGATAATATTATCAAGATTTAGAGGAACAAATTTATCATTATGATAAATATTCGAAGACCCACTAATGTGGATCAACTAAAATGGTCGAAACCGGTATGTATTATTATTTATTCGATTATTTTGATTTTTAACAATAAAATAATTGACCTTGTTTGGTACGGAAGGGCTTGCGCCTGATTCCGCTGAATAAAAAACTAACATAGATGATAGATATATAATAATAATATTAATCCAAACTGAAGGATGATGAATAATTGTGGTGCGTTCAATAATAATAATAATAATAATAATAATAATAATATATCTTTATTTCCACCTTACAATAATCATAATGCATAATAAAGTAAAAAAAAAAATCAAATAAAAAAATTCTAATAAACAAATAAAAATAAACAACGCAAAAGTGAAGGTGGGAGCTCTCAATAGCACAAGGCGCTAGAGCGAGAGCTCCGTCTTGACCGGTCCGAGAAATAAATAAAAATATACATTCAAATTTACGTTAAACTGATAATGACAATAAAATATAACTCTGAAGATAACAGTACATCGAGAATATAAATACGCCGTTATTAATAAATACCACGATGAAAGATTCAAAAGAGAAAAGAGAAAAAAAANATGAGATAGACATGAGATAGACATGAGATAGACATGAGATAGACATGAGATAGACATGAGATAGACATGAGATAGACATGAGATAGACATGAGATAGACATGAGATAGACATGAGATAGACATGAGATAGACATGAGATAGACATGAGATAGACATGAGATAGACATGAGATAGACATGAGATAGACATGAGATAGACATGAGATAGACATGAGATAGACATGAGATAGACATGAGATAGACATGAGATAGACATGAGATAGACATGAGATAGACATGAGATAGACATGAGATAGACATGAGATAGACATGAGATAGACAAGAACGAAATAAAGCCATCTAAGTGAAGTAGACCAAAATACAGAGTCCAAATCATAATAATAATACTATGGAAATAAAAAAAATAATAGATTTATGGAATAAAAGAAAAAATATGATATATAATACAAAATATTCGTAATACATAATATATAAAACATGCAAATCGGGTTATAGCCGTGTTTCCCTTTATAATAAGTAGGTATAATAATAATAATAATATATCTTTATTTCCACCTTTTACAATAATCATAAAACCTTAAAATAGAAAAAAAGTTAAATTAAAATAACAAAAATAATAATAAATAAAAACAGAAGGTAAAAATAAAGGTGAGAGCTCTCAATAGCACAAAAGCGCTAGAGCGAGAGCTCCGTCTAGACTGGTCCGAGAGATTATAATACAAATATAAATTACTTTACGGAAGCTAATATTGAATGTGCAGTCATGTTTGTGTGTGAGCGAGGTGACATGTAAAGCGGTAATAGCGATCTAGTAAAGTCTACTTCACTGGCTCGGTATGATAATGTTTGGTATACTAAATTATTGGATATCCAATGGTTAATGTAGATAATAAAAATAGTAAAGAAGAGAAATAGGAAGTTTGAACTAATATATTCGTCTAAGAACCATGAGCAGAGTTCTTCTTTCTTAAAAGTGTTCATATGTTTGAAGGTAACGGTTCATAACAGGTTTGGCCGAATAATCGTCGGCCTAAACGAAGATCTTCCTAATAGAACCCCCCCCCCCCCCCGTTATGGGGCTAGATGGCAAAACCAAGTGAAACTGTAGGAAGTGTTGCGGGTTCGAAGAAGCGCTGGTTTGCCTATCTGACAATTTATATTATAAAAAAATGAAACCTGTTCAGTGGCCTAAACAGACCTGGTCAGCTTATCTCTTATCATTTTTTTACTCTTCTAAATTATAAATTTTTCGTGTTATGATTACCAGTAAGAAATAGCAGAACAGTTATTGATTGTCTTTGATTTATCTAATCTGTGCTTTATTTACGTATTATGTGATATCTACCTTTACATATTATTAGTGTCATATTAATATCCTTTTCTACCCAACATGAAAAGCATGTAGTAAGTTAGTACTTTATTAAAAATAAATTTAATAAGGTTTTTTATTACTCAATCGGCCTATTTTTTCATCTTTGGATTCTTTTTTCCTCTGGAAATATTTTACAAAATATCTCCACAATGATGGCTTCCAAGAAACTTTAATTGTCTTTTCTTTAGTTTTAATCTTCTTCTAAGATAGAATCAAGCTACAATGGGATTAAACCCTTCCTTAAAGAATAAAAACACTGTCTTACTAATAACAGTATGTTTTTACAAAGCTGGCTTTCAACCAAAGATAACCATTATCATTGTTGGGATCCCTTGGAAAGGGAAGAAGAAGAAAAAATATATTGCTGAGTTAACATTTCGCAGAGCCGCTATTCATCCACAAATGACCCTTCAATGCAAAGCAGGAAGAAAATGAGAGAGGAAAAGATAAACGTGATACCAGTGTTATAGGAAAGAGTTGAGAAGCTGACTCAATTCTTATAAAGGCGGAAATAAACATGCTAGAAAAAAAACATCGTGGCAAGTAACTACCATGCCAGTAGCTGGCATTCTGCAGAAGATGTTTACATTTATCAGTTTTATCAGTTTACCCAACGCCATGACTCGTGACGTTGCGTTTCACTCATATGCTTTCTTTATGAACATACATGCCACTTGCTCTTCTCTGCGATTTACAAGCAAGTGAATTTTCGATTTAATTTGATTTATTTTCTTATTCTTAAAAAATAATACTGACACATAGTTTTAGCTTATAAAATTGATATCCTGCAATGGAAATTATATTTAGCACCTTTGTTTACAGCCATTTTATTTGTTAAATTGTTTAGAACACATACTGAAATGGGGTAGATAAAATTATTTTCTTAAATGCATTGTCAATCTTAAAAGTTTTAAAATTACCTTTCATACCTCTGGTACATTCAAGATTGTTTGTGTGAGCAATTTTTTTTTTTATCTTTGAGATAATCAAGATATTGCTATGATGAATGTCAGAGTGTGACAATTGTGTAACCAAAGCTCCTTTGTCCTTTATGTTTGTGTATCTGTTGAAAAGGGAAAACTTGTTCATTGTTAGCTAGGGGAGGGGAGAGGAAGTCCTTGTCCTTGCCCTATGTCCTTGTTTTCTTTCAATGCAGAATATTTTCACGTCTGTGTACAAAGGTCACTAACTTTCCACTCCTATCCACTTCACTTAGTTTCTTCTTCTCTTTACTTTCTTCAAAAGTACTACTTAACAGCTAGTGTGCTTTAATTCTTGCTTTCTCACTATCCACTCACACAAACAGAGAACATCAAATGTTGGCAGACACGTCTGATAGAGATAACGGTTTTATTGTATATCTAATATATCGCTGTGCTATACTTCGCATTAGAGTTACATTAAGTTAGAAATATTGCCTGCACAAAAAATCCTGTAAAGAAATAAGTAACACATACAATATTTTTTTCCTAGTGTTTTACAATAGTCTAATAACTTATTTGAGCACCAAACTTGATATTTAGCACTTTCCAATAGAATACCCTTACAATTCCTATAAATAATTTATTTAAAAAAACGAATTAATTATTAAAAAATAATTAGGTAATTATTAAAATTCGAATTAATTCTATTATGCCGTGACGCGTAGACGTAACCTATTGACCTATATTCAAGAAGAAGCCAAGTGCAATCATGCTACACCTCTTCTGCCACCACACAACAATTTTTTCCTCATACTTTTAAAGGGTGTTAATTTTCCAATTTCAAAATGCGTGCGTGTTTTACGCATTACATTAAAATTGAACTTTTAAGGTATGGAAATATTCATTATTAACTTTTCTAAACCCAACTTTTTGATTTTGAAATGTCTCCTAAAAGATTTAAAAAAAAAAAAAAAAAAAAAAAAAAAAAAAAAAAAAAAAAAAANAATGTCTCCTAAAAGATTTAAAAAAAAAAAAAAAAAAAATGAAAATTAGAATACAATACCTAGGTACTGTAATACAGTTCAAAATTGATTATACTTTTTACATCATTCGCTTTACAAAACATGATGATAATGTAAAAGAATATTTACCGTACATTTTTTTTAAAATGATACCATTTTGTAGTTAATATCAATTCTTATTATGGCCCCTTTCAAATGATGGTTCGTATATGGTAGAAAGGGAAGTGGAGAAAAAAGGGTGGCACAAGTGTAATTGAACAATAACCACACACACGCATTATAATACAAATATATATATATATATAAAGTACTTAGGGGTGTAATGCACACGAAATTGGGTTTTATCCTAGGAGAATCCTCTACTTTTTCCTGTTATCTTACACTAAGAAATGTTTTGGACAAGAAAGGCGTCTCCTTTATAGTGTTATGCCATTAAAAAGGCTTGGAGCCTAGCCCAAGAGTACACCTTGACATTAGGTTAAAAGAAAAACGGATTGTTTTTTCCTCCCTTCTTTCTAAGGTGCACTTTCTCTCCTCTTAGCGAAAACAAAATCAAATAAGAAGTAAGAGAATAATACAAAATGTTATGGATTTTATTAGTCCATTGTAGGTTATATGTGAGTTTACTACGTTTCCATTAGCTTGCTTTCTTAATTATTTGTTTGGTTGTCCGGTACAAATCTTGAAATCGATTTTTAACTAACTTCCCGAGTAGCTACACATTTGAAACTTGTAGAATAGCTCAGAACTCGATGACAATGCATTATTTTATTACTTTTAGCCATATTTCAGCAATATTTAATTCGTTTTCAGCAAATTTTGCCGTATTGGAAGTTAGTTGGGAAAAATCAGCAAGTTATTTTATTTGTTTTGACATATCCAACATTTATGATCTTCATTTTGACAGGTTTCAAATTTATGATTTATAACAGAAAATTTAAAAACGTAGTACATAAAAAGTTATTAAGCAATTATTATTATTTATCATTATTTTTTCTAAGCTATTTGCTTATTTAACATTCTTAAATATTAGAATGACAACTGATGGTAACTTTACGAGTTATATATATTTGACAAAACTATATATATGCATTTTGGACTAATATAAAGTTTTTACGTTATGTTTAAGTTTTTCAGTAAACCCGGTGCCCGGTCTAAGTTGCAACCTCTGTAAGCTGGATACCTGCTGAGGTAGATTTTTATAGCTTTCATAGCTATTTGGCTTAGAAAGATTTTGACCGTATTAATTCTAAACCTAGCTAAACAACGATAAATAAGCAGTTTTTCTTCAAAATATAAAACATTTTTACATTGATTATGCCTTTATTTACACAAAAAAAGGAGTTACAATACTTAACCGAAAGTAATGAATGTTTTACAAAAACAGAAATAATTTTTGTCTACAGGCATTACATCTGTGGATACCAGTTTTAGGATAATTTTGAGTTAGCATGTTGTTTTGTTTTTTACCTAATTATTTATTTATGTCAAATAAAATCAGTGGGTTTGCAGACACGAATCTGGAAAGTGAATTTAATTAGTGTTCCAATTTTAGATTCTAAGATACACGCATCCACACATCTATATAGTATTGAAGATAAATTTACGTCAATTGTTGGTTTTAGCTATATCATATATCTTTATCCCGAATACGAAGGATATAAAAACACTTAATGGCTCAAGTCGTCGTCAAACAGGGAATGAAGAGAGTTCTCAAAATATCCAATTCAAAAAACCTTTAACATATAGGTTACTGGTTTTTGTTACCCCCCTTTCTCCAACTTTAAGAAACAAATAGACCCAACGCATTCTTAAAAAAGGCATGCCAATGTTAAGATTAATCTAATTAGATCAAAAGATTTTTATATAAGCGAATTTTTGGACGAAAGGGGAGAAATTTGTCTCGAAGTTACCTCAATTTCAGCTTTTACTTCTTAAAGATTTGTAAATTAAAAAAAAAAAAAATAATAATAATAAAATAAAATTATTTTTTATGAACGAGTACACAGTAAAAATTGATACAGGGGGGTATTTTTCGAGTGGATACCGACTAACTTTACTATTTGCTCAAAAGAAGGTATTAGTATGGGAGAAAACTCCTATACAGTATAAAATAAGTCTGGTGTGCTTTACTGCACTTCCAGTTTGTGAGAAAATAATTTTATAGACATTTTTAAGGGCATATTGACCCAGTAAAATGTGTTTGCATGACCCTAATATTAATAATTTCACGACCGCTAAGTCTGGTTCGATATAGCCGGTAGTTTACGTTGTCTCCATAAGGGTATGAACAAAGGATTCCTCTTCGTTTTTTCATTTGAAAATATTTAATAATTTAAGTAATAAAACTACACATATTATGCTTAGAGGTTAAGTTTAACTAATCAAATACCCAGAAGCTTCTGTTTGGAAAGTTCTTATTTTTCTAAACGTGTGTGTATGTTTCGTGGTATTTAAATGTTTAAAGTGTATAATATTAAAGAAGTAGCATAAAAAATATGTTATCTATACTACTATTTTATCTCTGTTTATAGATGCGTAGAAAGTGATTCTTTTTGTAGTTGTATTCATTGTGCATACGCATTTCATAATTCTTCACCTTATCTCACGTTTACCGTGTGTTTACATTTAACAAAACTAATTGCTGTTTGTTTAATTCAATTAACTGTTTTTCCCGTATTTATTATTAAAATCCAACAATTGGTGCGCACCTCGTGCGAAAACTGCATTTTGCTTGGCTTGTAAGGTTTTACTACCCTCGCTGTCACTCGGATGCAAACTCCACACTCGCGTGCAAAATACTACTTTTCGCACTAGACGCGTTATGTAAAATTCTAAATGTTTTTCAAGCATATTTATTATAAACTTAATACCTTATCTAGTATTCTAGTACAGACATACTTTTATCTAGTAGTTGAATCAGAGCAAAGATAATAGACAATTATTAATTGACACAAATATGTAAGTAAAACAGTATTATAAGATACAAAATAAAAATATAGGTAGCTAGAACGATCAGAAGATTAGATACAATCAGTAGAAAATATTAGAAGGTACAGAAGAAGTGTAAGGACAGATTATTATTTTTCTGCCAATGGAAATAGGTGGATAATGGTCTCTATGGGCATGATTGGAGGGGGAATATGTCATGTAAGCTAGGAAACCCATCTCAAGCCCAGCTAACTCTGGAGATCGAGCCCGGAGTAAAAGTGTCTTTAATGCTCGCGTTGAAAGTCAATACACAGGGGAACCATCGAGCAACGCCAGCGTTGCGGTTGTGCTATTAAATTTTGCGTTATACTGAACATATCCGCTGCAGAAACTTATGATATGAACCACTTTTGTGTTGAGTGGCATAAACAAATCGAAGTGTCCTGGAAGATTCTCATTGACCAAAAAAATTAAATCGATGTTCATTGTCCTTTGGGCGCAAAAAGGAGTTGGTCCACAAGGAGTTTGTGTCTGCTGGACCAACCGTGAACGGTAAATTTCACGCTGAGTGCTTAAACGTTTCAGGATTAGGGTCCACCATATCCAATACCTGGATGCTCCATCACGACAATTCGCCTTGTTACACACGTTAATTGTGAGGGAGGCACTGGCTAAAATTACTGCGGCAACTGCAATTTGACTCTCTCCGATTCATTTTTGTTCTTTCAGGATAAAATGAGCTTGAAAAGTTATCGTTAAGGAACGATTAGGTTATCGTTCGAGGAACGATTAGGTTATCGTTCGAGGAACGATTAGGTGTTTTAAGAGCCTTTGACGGGGTTTTTAAAGAGCCTCGCGGATGCCGTTTTCGAGGGGCGTATTGTGGAGCCTAAAAAGATATCGTTTCAGGGCGATTGAGATGGTCCAATCGGTTTTTATGGGGTTTTTTGAAGAGACTTTACGTTGCCGAATTCCAGGGCAACTTTATGAACAATGAGAAAATGCTGGCAATAGTGTATTGATGCTGGAAGGTTATACTTTGAAGAATATTATCTCATTATAATTTTATCTTAAATAAATGTAATTTTATAAATCTACTACCTATATACTTACTGAACTAAGTATGTATTAGTAAATACACTGCAATTTCAGTAGAAATGTGTAATAAGATTCATTTAACATGTTTATTAAATCTCATTGTTGGCAAACAAAAGTAGGTAGGTACATACTTATATGACAGGGAGAAAAAATGGAAATCCAAAATAAAGGTAATCGCGCGAGAGTGAAAAAAGTTTAAGAAGTCAAAAAAAGAATATAATTATGATAAATCACAAGTCTAGGCCTCAAAATTTACGAATACACAGGAGAAATGACATTTTTTAAGTGTATTCTCAGAGATTTACGAAGAAATAATGGACAATTTTTACATGTTACTAGTTTTGAAACAGTCATAAAAAATATGGAATTCCTAAGTTTAAAATGTGTATGAGTAAAAATAGAAGTAATAGCTTTCAGAGTGTTATACCAAGAGAGCCGTGGTCTCGGATTATATGAAGAGTAACGAATGATTTAATGCCACATTTATACCACATTGTGTCTCCAACAAACTATATAATGTGATTTAGTACGCTTATTATTTTCTTTTTTTTTCTTTCTCCTAACAATACCTCTTAAACCTACCCGCACTTGAATTTATTCTGTGGAATTTTAACTAAACAGATTAAAGTGGAAGTAATATTGTTATCTTGGAAAGTCTTACTTTATAACCGAACAAGCTGTGGTATCTAATTATTAGTTTATGTTGGATGTAAGATTATTTGTTGGATTTAAATACTGGTAAATTATTAAGGCGTTTGAGTAAACTTTCACGTGACATTTTACAATAAACAGAAATACATAGTAAAGAGGGCATAACTTTTATGATAATAATATTCTCTACTAAAAATCACTTGCTGATAAACTTGACGCGATGGACGATTATACTAAATACCCTCCTTATATGAGAAACAGTATTTTTTGGGATAAAGTAAACCAGGTGTGGTCAGATTCACAATATATTTTCACGGATGGCTCCAAAATAAGCGATAACACTGGTTGTGCATACTTCAATTTCACTACAAATAAATGGTCCGGTATTAAATTAAATGATAAGTTTTCCAGCTATTCAATAGAACAAATTGCAATAGTCGAAGCCTTAAAACATGTATTAAATTTAAACCACGAATATTCTGTCATTTTTACAGATTGTCAAAGTATAATAGAAGCCATTAAAAATAAATCGACATCAATTGTCAGCGATGTTATTTTGAGTAGGATTTGTTCATTAATCAATAGGTTACCAAGACAGAATAAAAAAGTGACTCTGGTCTGGATAAAGGGCCACTCAGGTATATCTCCTAACGAAAAAGTTGACACTATTGCAAAGAAGAGCTGATACGGTGTGGAATCGGCAATGCTCTTTGGAACTCAATATAAAGTCCCAGTCAGGGACCTGTCAAGCACCCTAAAAACCTTGGCTGAACAAAATTGGCGATCCTGGCACAATAATTCGATTTCTGGCAAATTTTACAAAAGTACTCAAAAGCCCCCAGGCAATGTTCCAAGGTTCAAAAATTTATCTCATAATAGATATTTTTTAACTGCAATTAATAAATTACGTGCTAATCACGGGATATGCAATCAGTATCTATATAAAATTGGTAAAATAAATAGCCCACTGTGCCGTCATTGTAATATAGAAGAAGATTTGGAACACAAAATAATTCACTGCCTGCATTATCACGAAATAAATTATTTTAAAGTTTGCATCATAGTACAATAGTTCAACCGTTCAACTATACCTCGTTATTATCATCAAATAGTATCTCTGTTTACCGAATAATCTTTAATTTTCTTATTGAATCTAAAATTAAAATTTAAATAGACAAAAAATAATTATTTATGGCTGTATGGTCTAAAGTAGCCAATGCCAAAAAAAAAAAAAAAAAACAATTATTTTTTCTATTTTCCTTCCACTCATCCTATTCAATAATTGCATGAAGATAAGTTCTACATCCGAGTTTGTATTTAGGTAAAGAAATATAATTTTTCCTTATTTTCCCTGTTTCTTAAATGTTTAATTATCGAAGGACTCGGAGACAAATTGGTTTTAGCCAAGACGTAACCTTTTATTTAAAACATGAATTAGTTGTATAGTAATTACAGTATGGTTTGGACCATACTACAGAGCAACTATAACAGCATACTATAACAGCAACCACCACCAAGATTAGAGTGAAATATTTTTTTAGGTAGAACAGAATGGAATAGTAATATTCTAGTAAGGTAGATGTAGACAGCAATTAATGTATTATGTTACAAAATACATAACATTTATTTTAAAAAATTAAAAAATATAGCAAATTTACTAGATTTACTGACAATAAATTGTGTTTTTCAGCTTTAAGATGAAAAGAGACGTCGAAATATTGCAAAAGTGTGATTTTAATTTTTTCCTTTAGGCTTTTAAATCAATAAGAATTAGTATGTAGTAATACATGGAAAATGACATCTATAAAACAAGACAAGATAGAAGATGAAAAAAATTGACTTTTAGATAGGTGGGTCAATCCATATGGACCGGTCCAGAGGTGGTTGCTCTACCATTTTAGAAAAAAATTATATTTTCCCTGTTGTTTCCCTCATATTTAAGGTGTTCAAAACAATGCTTAACATTTTTTTATCTTAAACCGTTTAGGTGTGGCAGCCATTTTTGATTTCCTTCGCACGCTAATTTGTGTGTTTGT
>KZ653346.1:281606-306670 GCA_001010745.2 Gerris buenoi
ATTCGTAATCTGCTATTCAGCAGCTTTCATTTGATACCCCACTCGAAAATTAAAAAAAATCTAAATTTTTGACTTTACCGCATTTTTTCGAATTGCGCATGCGCATATTAAATTTTTAACTTTTGTGTATATGTCCTGTGTTTGGGCCCGGAAGTTACGCCAGTGTTTCAAATTTCAGCATTTTAGCTTAAATGGTTCGGGCGCTATGAGCCAAAGAGCGACGGACAGACAGACACATCACCCTCGGCATAAGGGTTTTGAGAAGTATCTACAAAACCCTAAAAACATTTAATTTATTTCTTTCTTTTGTTTTTAAACAAAGAAGAGTTGAAAATCCACTCTCGCAGAGAGATGTAGACACAAATCCCACTAAAACTCGAAATGTTAGCATCGCCACTTTTGGGTATGAATGATACCACACCAGAATTGTGTGAGCGAATTTTCGTTAAAATAGTTACGTGCTGAGGAATCATTTCGCAAATCCAAAAATTCATTTGGATCTCATCAGGAATGTTGAACACACCAATGGAAAACATTTCCTTTCGACATCCAATGTACGGCAGTATAGAAGAGAAGAACATCGTGATCAGAATCCACGTCTTTGCACAGTTCTTTGAACAGATAGCTCCAGATTTGATGTAATTTAATTTTAAGTTGGCGACCCCCCCAAAAAACCTTCGCGACCCCCTTGGGGGTCGCGACCCACAGGTTGGGAACCACTGCCATATACGTTATTATATTCTCAAATAATATTTGATTGTTTATGCCATATATGAAAGTAAAAAAAAGCAAGTAGTAGAGTAGGGGTCCCTACTTCCATCCCCGGGGGGGTCACAATGTATTTTATCGGTAATAACGACAAGATAAATTAATTTTTTCAGGAACATTTCATCGCCTCACCATAAGGTATTAGCATGAATTATGAATACCCCACTCAAAATTTAAAAAAAAAAAAATGTTAGAACATCTTTAGGCTCACTGCCCATGTGCGTACACGAAAAATTGAAATTCATAAAAAGTGTGATTTTTTTATCCGTGAAATTTGCAATGCCCTATAAGGTATGAGCAATAATTACTGGTATAAGCAAGAATTAAGCTGAGTTAGACTCAAAACGTTTTTCATTTACCTGACTTTAAAGATACCCTAAATAGTTTATTGAGTGATGCTAAATACGCTACCTGTGTAACAACTATCACTAAACAATTAATATTTTATTATTTTTTTTAAAAAAATGACTTACTTTGAATGAAACGAACTAATCTTCTCAGGGCCAGGATTCCTTCAAATATTTAACAATTCTTCACAAAAAAAATGTAAACTAATAAATCGTGTTCACTCACAATAAAAAGTTAATTAAATAATAACTTATTACTTGAAATAAAAGAGGTATGTATGTATCCCAAAAATGAAAGTAAAAGTAAGTACTATTAAAATTCAATCAATGTTACTGTAAAAACATAAATGTAAATATAGATAAAAAGTTGTTTAAATAAGACGAACAATAATAATTGTTTATATAATTTTATCAAACCTCAAAACCAGTATTGTATATATTTTGTGGTGTGCTTTTACCAATATTGTATGTTTTTTAACATATGATTATTTTAATGTTTAAAATAAGAAAAAACAATTGGTATTTTTTAAGTAAGCGGAAATATTTGGTATGATTTGTGAATTCAAGTAAAAATGATTAAGTGCTTCAACAATTTGGTATTCTTATTTAATACTTAACTTAAGTAATAACGGTAACTTAAGTAAATAGCAGTATTCTTAAGTAGGAATGATTATTTTGTAAGATAAACATTACAACGTTATTCTCAAGCAAGAATAATTATTTAGTAATATTACCGTTTGGCATTCTCAAGTAAGATAAGAACGATTATTTAGTAGAACAAGCCTACTGTATTCTCAAGTAAGAATAATTATTTAGTAAGACATGTGTACAGAATTCTCAAGTAAGAATGATTATTTAGTAAGAAAAGTGTACAGAATTCTCAAGAAAGAATGATTATTTAGTAATATTACCATTTAGTATTCTCAAGTAAGAATAATTATTTAGTATGAATAGTGTACAGAATTCTCAAGTAAGAATGATTATTTAGTAAATATGCAAATGGCATTCTCAAATATAAGAACGACCATGTTATGTTAACCATGTATCACTCTGTAATAAATATATATTTTTAATTAAATATTTTAAAATTTATAAATAAATAATTTATATTTATTACTTGTTCTTTAAAGAGAGTTTTTATATAAAAAAGTATGGAAGCATAACTGAGCATTTTTAACTTTTTTTTTTGTAAAAATAATCCCTCATATAAAACATTAAAATCGTGTAAGTCTGAAAAACGTTTGCGATTCGTCTACACTTTTTCACGAATCGCAACGTGTATTTTTTTTTTTTTTTTTTTTTTTTTTTTTTTTAAATATTGTAGTCATTTAATTACTCTTCAGCAAACGAAAAGTAATTTTCTTTATTTGAAGAGATATGAGTGGTCGATTTAATCATCATTTAGGAGACTCAAAAGCAATTTATTTCGCAAAATTAGAAATTAGAATGGTCAATGTAATTTTTAGCTCCGGAAAACCATACAATGCAATTAAAAATTCTAGATTATCATTTTCATATCAACAAAATAGCTTTAGTAATAATAAATCACTTTATATTCGTATCGCCAAGTAAAAATTAAATATATAAATATGATTTGAGAATCATGATAGTTATTATTATAAAGTGATTTATTCTTACTAAAGCTATTTTATTGATATGAAAATGATAATCTAGAATTTGTAGTTGTAATTTTTAATTAAATTAAATTAATTAAATTTTTAATTTTTAATAATTTTAATTTTTAATCATAATAACTATCATGATCCAGCGCCAATGGCCGATTAATAATCGGCTGACGCGCCATAGGGGGAAGGGCCTGGTTTAGTCGGTAGGGCTGTTTTGCAACCACCAGCCACTGCCTTAAAGAAAAAAAAAACTATCATGATAATTATTGTTTGTTTAGTGAAGCAAAGCAGAGTTCAACTATTAATAATTAATTCATGAAATTACAAATTTAATCACAACACAACAAATAAAGCATGGCTACATATTTAGTATTATATTGATATTATATACATAAACATAACTTGCAGAGATGTATAACTAAGTCAATTATTTGTTCACGAGAATTTTTATTCTATTTTTCTAGTGTCGTCTACGAAATGATTATGCTATTTGTGATTAAGAACTGAGTACTGTTTAGTAAAAAACATCGAATTTAAATCAAATTATAATTATAATTATTAACAATGGGAGATATACAGAGAAAAATAGACTCCAGCGCCGGGACTCGAACCACGGGCCTATATATTTCCAGTCTAGTACTAATTGGGTAAATTATAATTATAAGCGATAATTCTCGGTCTAGTTCTATGTCGTTAATGCCGACTCCAAGAATTGTGGAAAATTGAAAGCTTAATTCGGGATTAGGTATCGTAATTGACAGAGGAAATTATTTTTCAGTGTAGCTTAGTTGGTAAGAGCGCTAAACTGGATACATAGAGGCACGTGGTTCGTCCCGGCGCTGGAGTCTATTTTTCTATGTCAAATTCCCATTTTTAATGACAATTGTAATTTGATTTAAATTATTATTTAAAACTTTCTGTAGTATGAACACTTCCAAAAATTTAAAAAAATCTAGTAAGTTTAACAAGATTCGATGATAAAACTAATGGACACTGTGTAAACGTGGTAATGGATAGAGTCCTACTAATCTTTGCCGATAATATGGTCCTGCTGGCCTATTCTTCATCTACCTGTTTAATTGCTTATTATTAGCCATTTTGAACGAATATTACAAAATAAATAAATTGGTCGTAAACACGACCAAAACATAGGTCCTTATATTTAAAAAAAACGGTTCGAGTTCATAATTACGTAATAATTAGCCCAGTGTTTTCCATTTAATACTTTTGGAGTTTTTCTCCGTACATTTAATTATTACTGAACATTTTATTAAAATTGATCAGAAAAACAACTTCTCCTAAGCGGGTAATCGAACCCAGCCTCTCTCCGTCCGCGTTTAAAGCTATATTTTCTCAGAAACTAGATTTTTCCCGGGAAAACGGCTAATATCGTTAGATTTATATTTAAATGGTTTTAATGGACTACATTTTAGAATATTTTTTTAACAAATACTTTCTCTTTATATGAGAAAGTCAAAAATACAAGACCTTAAGGCAAATTAATAAATATAATTATGTTTATCAAATAAATACTATATACAATACTAGCTGAATACCCGTGCTTCGCTACGGGGTGTTTTATTTTTAATTTATAAACTACCATCGAGAAACATTTAAATTATTTTACTAAGCGAGAATATTTATATTCTATTCCTCCCCCTTATTTCTATACCCCTCCTCTTTTATGGGATAATTTGCTAATATCCCAAATTAAAAATTGATTCTGATTGCTGAAAAAAATCTTTAAATACAACTTTTCGGGAAAAGCAGCGTTTTTTCCTCTTTTCTACAGAAATTTCCACAAATCTTAAAATATTTTCAGGAGTTTTTCTGCAATTTTGGTTAAAGAAATTAGAATTTCTAAATCTTTTTAGAAGCCCCGTTCTATATAAAGCTACCATCATGTTTTATAGCATAAATCACCCTCAGAATTGAGTTTAAGATTGTACCCAAGAACCACCAAAATATATTCAGCTATTTGGACGTGACTGACGCACAGAAAAATAGATATAAAATTTTCTAAACAAATTCGTTGTCAGGACCACTGATTCAGTGAAAATACAAAATTTGAGCCCAATCGATAAATTAAAATGTACAGACACCACTCCAATCAAAATAAATTAAATTAAAGTTTTATCTGCACAATAGTAAAAATTGAAAATATTTTGGATACTTTTTCATTTTAAACATTCCAAAAACCGAATCCGGACTTAACTTTTCGTCTATGTACGTGTGTCTGTCGCCCAAGTCAGACTTTATAGGCGTAAAACTGGCTAAATTAAATCGATTTTTTTTCACAGGTGTGCNCGAACTCGAACTAAAACTGTAGATTTGAATAAAGAACACTCACACACGCCTGCGCGCACACACACACACCTACGTTGATTTTTCTACTGTACATTGACATTTCCTTTTTACCCTTCTCCTAAAAAAAAATATGACAAAACTGTACATAACAACAATTACTATACTTTTAAAGAGCTTTTCAACGATATGCATCATGAAGGGTATTCGTTACTTTGACATTTGTACCCCGTACCCTGAGTACCAACATTTTAACTTTATAATCTCATGTAGGCAATGACCTTCCCCTTGTTTTAAAAGAAAAGTGTGTAAATATCCATCAAATTGGGATAAACTGTAGATTTGTATAAAATACACTAATACACACTCTTCATTTATATAAGATGTAGCTATACATATTTTTCCATTTTACCCCCTCCTAAATGAAAATATGACAAAACTGTACTTAACAACAATTACTGTACTTTTAAAGAGCTTTTCAACGATATGCATCATGAAGAGTATTCATTACTTTGAAATTTGTACCCCGTACCCCTGGGTACAAAAGTGAAAATTTCGCAAAATCCTTTCTTAGTGGGTTCCTATGATATGAACAGAGTATATCTTTAAAATTTCAAGTCTCTCGGTTAAGCAGATTTTGCTGTGCGTTGATTCTATGTCAGTCAGTCAGTCAATCAGGACATTGCCACTTATATTATAGATTGTCACTGGCGTGAATTTTACTTTGTATTATTTTGAGTATTTTTTGTTTTTATATTTTGAATTTGACGTAAAGTGGAAAAAATCCGAAAAAAGGGAAATTTTCTTTTACAAGTTTAAGTTAAATGTTAAAAGTTTATAAGTTTGTGAAAAGATATTAAATATTGCTTCATAAAAAATTATTTTTGAGTTGTTCGTTAATAGTTTCGCGCTGGCTAGGTTCGGCCAGCAACAAATATGTTTATGGGTCTTTAAAAAGATTTTTTTTTTAAAAAAAAAGTGTTATAAAAGGATTCGATAAAAATTATTGTTTTGAGTTTTAATACAACGCAGGCAAAAAAGACGGATAAGGCTTAAGGCAAAAAAGGATAAAAAGACGGGTACTTCTTTAGATTGTTACTCCCTTATGTTTTTTTAGGATATCAATGACTGACTAAATAACTATTAAGACAAAGGGATATTTAGCCCAATGTATCTATCTACTTTGGGACAAGGAATGATATACACTTCAGTTTTTATAAGGGGAGAAACAGTCTAAGGAAGAACATTCCTTACACCTTCTTTAGATTGTTAAGGGGAGAAAACATCTAAAGAAGCCAAAAGACGTAGGTTTTTAATAAGTACTATTATTTGTATGTAATCCCTAAAACTTTATTTATTTATTTACATAGGCAAATTTTTTTAATAATATTGCCTAATATCTTTATTATTGGGTTTAAGCAAATTAACATAAATTTTAAGAATAAAACCTTAAAATGTTTGTTACCTGTCAAAATCAGATACTCATTAAGATATATATTTTTGTACATGCGATAGATCGTATATAATATAGATTCATAATTCATATTTGGATAGATATTAAAAAAAAAAATTAACTAAATGCACGATAAAAAGAACTTTATATATACTACTTATTTAAAAAAATTTCTAGCATAAATCATGAATTTGAAATTTGTCAAAATGAAGATAGTAAATACGGATAATGGGACATGTCAAAACAAATAAACTAACTTGCGGATTTTTTCTAAACTTTCCGTACAGAAAAATTTGCTGAAAACGAATTATATTCTGCTGAAAGATGGCTAAAAGTATTAAAACAATGCATTGTAATTGTGTTCTGAGCTATTCTAAAAGTTTCAAATGTCTAGCTACTCGGGATGTTAGTAAAAAATCGATTGCAAGATTTGTACTGGACAAACAAACAAACAAACAAGAAAGGAAGCGAATAAAAACGTAGTAATAAAATCGAATAAGAAGAATAATAAAAAGGTTAAAAAATAATCAAAATTGAATTTTCGTATAATTATACAATGATAAAGCCCAATTTTGCGGTATTTAACCATAATTTTAATTCCTAACACGGAGGGAAAAGCTAATATATAAATAATAATAATTATCAAATTATAAACTTAAATTAACTTTGACACCAGTCAATCAAGATTAAATCAGATTCATTTTTATATTAATTCAAAATATTATACTACAATAATTAATTTTATAACATCTACATTATTAATATATTAAAACAAGACAATTCCTGTATAAAACCAGTTTTCCTATTATTATTATCTATAACTATTAGAAAATTAGGTACAGTGACAGTAAAAAACTTACAATCAATATGTTTATATACGGAAAATAATCAATACAAATGAAATACTCTATTCTATGAAATAAAGGTTATCCAAATGAAGGTCAATGAGTATATCCTTGTGTTATTAGCGTCAATGTATGGGTGTTGAGTGGGTAAAATGAGATTTTACAGCTGAGCTAATTCTCTGTACACTGCGAGGGGAAAACGGAAAACATTTAAAATGATTACCATATAAATTATCGTCAATTTCATGTGAAGACCGAGTACAGTCTCTTGGTTTAAATTATTGGATTAAAAGGCTTTAATAAAAAGGCATAATGTTATTTTGTGACATCCTATTCATTTTTAAAGTAATTGTATGCATTGAACATACATTGATTATCCATAGGCACATTAAGCACCCTAATGTATTCATCCTCATTAGTATTCATTCAAGATTAAAGATATTTCCGCAAATTTTTATCGCTTTATTGATTATAAAACAAGGAAAGTAAAATAAAATAAAATGTGCTTTTAGTACACACTAAGGGCAATTTAACAATTCGGACCAGTTAGTTCGACACCATAATCGCCATGTCCGTTTTAAGATGCCGGCTATTTATAAGCTTGCTTGATTATAACTTTTGAGCCATTTATGAAAATGGCGTGAAACAAAAACAACTCCAACGGCTTTAGCTTGTAGTGATTTTAGAGGGGGTATATTTTACTTCAAAGATATGCGAATTTTTCTCAAACAATTATATTTAATTTGCCACATTATTGTCAAATCTATTCTGCACCTGGAAACTGGGGTTTGGACCCACTATATATTCACACAAACCCACAAACGGCACTTTAACTACTGCGTTTCAGTGTTGACTCTTCCTTCCCTTCGTTATCAAAGAATAACAATTGAAGTGGTTCAAACAAAAACAAAAACCAGGTTTGGTTCAATACAAGGAATCTTTTAAGACAACAATATGATCTTGATTCTGAGTTCTCTTCTGATAACAAAAATATTTGGAAACTTGGGATGAACACCCGACGAATAAACAAAACATTTTGTTTATCGTATTGATGGTCTTAAAGGGTGGAAAAAAATTGGTCAGGCGTGAAGTCTCACGTAAAAAGGGTTGCGTTGGTATCGTGAACAAGAAATTAGTATAAGGGGGGGGGGGGAGGGGTACGCAATTGTTTGATGGTTTTGACCAAAGTTGAATTGGTTTTGACCATGCCATTTTTGATAAAATGGCATGCAAAATTAAATAATACCTTCATTTGATACCTCACTCAAAATTTGAAAAAATAAAATCTCCCGTGACAGGAATTATTTTGGATTCCCAGTTTTTGATGAGTTTTGATGAGTTTTCGGATCAAATTGTAATTCTTTTTTTTTGGAGAGAGTGCACATTTCGCATAATTTTTAAAATTTTTAGTAAGTATTTTTAGTAGTTATGGGGGGGGGGACTCAAAATGTTGATGGTTTTTGACAAAATAGCGCGGAAAATTAAACACTATCCACAAGTATTTTATATTTTTGTAATCTACTCTTCAATACCTTTTGATACCCCACTCAAAATTAAAAAAAAAAGCTTGACGTGAATTATTCGCCATTTTGAATTTGAATTATATTGTGACGACAAACAAAATTTAATAAATGAGTAACCATGAAACATAGTAAGTAATTTAAAGAATCCTACAAGAACTAAAAGATAGCTAATGAGATTTCATACATTTCTGCTTATTGTTAGACGAGACGGCTGGAGATCAAGCAAATCTGACTATGATATATTATCATGTTTTCCATGTTTTCAGTGCATCAGTATTTTGAAATTAAACAGCTACAAGAAAAAATACCTCATTCTATTCGAGGGATTTAATAAACAATATTTCCTTGCATTTCCATATTACGCTAATTCGGGTCATTATTAATAGAATCTAATAACCAGCAAGGATTGAATTCCGGAAGTTAAAGCGTCTCACAATCATGATTAATAATGTAGATGTATTTTGGATGCGGAAAAAATATTTTTAATGAAAAGGAAAATAAATCCCTCCAAGGGAGAAAATAAGGGTCCATGACCTAATTAAATCTCTATTTATAGCATAAGACCCCTCAGTAGAACAGCCTTCTTACTGAATTTCTTCGAGTTTGTTTAGCTTGTCCGCAAAGTCAAATAATGGAATTTAAGACTTCAATTACGACCGCATTGAGATCACCGGCACGCCATTAAAACCTAGCTTATAGGAGATGATCAAAGAAAAGATTAATGAAGGAAAGGAATGGGCCCAAAATGCCCCTTGCCAAAGTCCGGAACTCCAGAGTTAGAAATTCAAAGTTAACTTACCCAACTTAAGTATAGAAAGTATCTGAAACAAATCATTACATCAGAATACCTAATACAACGATGAATACGGTAACAAGAAATAGAATAAGAGGTAAGATAGGAACGAAGAATAGATAAATTGTCAATTCATCAATTATAATACATTACGCGTCGAGGAAAGTAACATTTTGCATATGAGTGTGGAGTTTGCACCCGAGCGACAGCGAGGGTAATAAAACCACCCGAGAAATGCAAAATGCCATTTTCGCACGAGTTGCGTGCCGTACTTTATCTACGATTGTTAGATTTTAATAATAATACAGAAAAAAATAATAAACTTCCTGTATGTAAGTTCGTATTTCTCTTTTGATAAAGATAAAATTAATTAATTTTGTGTCGAATTAATTATTTCGGAGGGCGTAGTGTTCTCCTCATATTCGTCATAATCACTTAAATCACTCAATGATTTTCTCAAAAACTCGATATAAACAGTTACTTTTATTAAACATCAAATTTGTTTTGTTAAATGTAAACAAACTCGCTTATCGTGCGTGCGTAAAGGTGAAGAATTCTTCTTCTTTACCGCCCTAGGTTGGTAAAGAAGAGGAATTCTTCAGAACAATGACACGCGCATGCCCAATGAATACAAGTATGTAAAGAATCACTTAAAAAATCAAGCTAAAATGTACTTGTCGACTGGACTATATGTGTATCACAAAAAATACATTAGGACATTATGCTTCCTTTTGAATCATTCTAATTTAGTTTGATAAACTAAATCAAAATATTATAAAAATAAATGGTTAAAGGCCTTACTTATTCCGGACATATTCAAGATAAGGCTGGGTGTTTGTCAAAGCGATTCAAGCTTTTTACGGCCTAAAAGTTATGAACGATGAGATTTGTCACTGAATATAATACTGACATTAGTAATATAGAGTTAAACATTAAACAACCATTCATTCAAGAACAAAAAAGAAAGAGTCAATTTAAAAAAGTCAATTTAATGTAAACAACCTTTTGTGTTAGTACAAAAAGTACTTTTGTTTTTTTCCAAGTTTTTACTTCCGTACAAGCAGACCCTTACTTATTTAAACATTTGCAGAAAAAAGTAAAATAAAAAATGAATGAAGTAAAATAAGAAGGCTCTATTTCGGCCTAGTATAAGATTTTTTTTTTTTTTTTACTTTCCTTTCCTTTACAAGCTAATCGAGAAAAAGTTGAGTTGGTAGGCTTAGCCTATACCATCCTATCCAATTTCCTTTCAGATTCTTCCTCTATATACAAGAAAATCCTTATACAGTTTTCTTCTAACCCCTTTTCTTTATGTTGTTAAAAAAAAAAAATAAAATAATTTTATTTTCCTAATTTAAAAATGACGAAATCTTACCTCTTTTTTACCTTGTCAATCAAATTGACTACTATGAACATGAAATATGAATTTTAAAAAAACAACTCTTAGATGAATTAATAATATATACAAAAACTTTATAAATATTATAAAATGTCAGTTTTAACTTTTGAACTAAGCGAAATATTTAATGGTTTGAATAAGGACTTTTTTTTTTTTAATAAAATAGGATATTACAAAAGTATATACTTTTGAAAATATTGTCTTAGGATTAAAAAAGAAAAGAAAGATAAATATAGGGAGGCCAGATGATTAATGGACAGAAGTAAAATTTTAAAGTTTTGATTAACTTTTAAATTACTGTTATAGTTTTGGATTATTCTAGCCATAAATATTTAGAACTATAAAAATATGTATTCTATATCATAGTAATGAAGGTATTAGAGGTAATATCGAACAAGATTTTGAAGAACTGTGCCTTTTTAAATAGGACAATTAGAAGTTCTGAATAAAAATGTCTGACCATTTTTTAAAGATCTCTTCTATGTAATGAAATTCTAGATTGCTATTGAAACTCTGACGTTGAAAGCAGCTATAAACTAGATTTATCGAAGTATTTGGAATTGAAAATGTCATTTAATGTCTAGAATTTAGAATGTACTAAAAGGTTAATACAGACTAAAATTTTTAGATACTTTTAATTTTGATATTCTGCGGTTAACCACAGTAATTCGAAGTAATAATAAATTGTATCTATTTCACAAAAATGTTTTCTACGTGTACCCTTTCTTATCTTCTATGTGTTGTAGATGGATCCATTACGAGTAAAATAAGTATAAATCAATTATTAGATTTTGGCAACGTTTCGACCGAAGCCGGTCATTTTCAAGCCTAAAAATAAACAATTTTATTTCTTTATATACAGGTTACATACACTGATACATATTTCATTGATTCCATCTTGAAAAATATATATATCTACATTGTCATATTTTTATTTACCTAACTAGATTCCTTTTGCCCAGATAATTTAACCTATTGGTTTTCATAAGTTTTCATAATTCACAATTAGTAATTGTGTCGTCCATGTAATTGTGTCGTCCATGTAATTGTGTCGTCCATGATTCGTCTGCAAAAATAAGATTAATTAAAACCCCTATTGGTCAAAACTTTATGTTTTAATAATGTTGTTTATGAGGAATACTCCCACAAATATTTAATTATAATTACCATAAGTTACATGATTTGTCATCCTGTAGGTTGAAAATATCAAAAACAGGTTTCTATTTTTTGCCACTAACATAGTACGATAATACGAAAAACCTTTTTCGCCATCACACAATAACATATAACAGTAACAATTAAAGTTAAAATAAGTTAAAAATTTACAAAACAGTTTAAAAACATCATAACATATTGAAATTAATAAAAAACCGACTAGACTATTTCATTCTTATGGTAACCTTCTCAGTATTCGATGCTAACCTTCCATCTCCTTTATCATCTCTTATCACAGTTTAATTTAAAAGATTTTTATAGAATAATAATAATATTTTATTTATTTTAATAAAAATGATTAGTATTTGATTGGGGGATCCTAGATATTATTTATAATAGTAATTAATTTGATTTTTATAATAATTTTAAAGCTTTATGTTTTCGGCGGGAAATTATGATTTGAAGTTATAGTTATATATGCCACTATAATATTTGTTCAGTGATCTTGCGTCGGTCATTATATTTACTGTTTTTTCTGAGGCTTCAATAATTTTTCTTCTATTTGTATTGTTTTCCTTAGCCAAAATGTTTGTGTTCTCAAACACAAAAATGGTGGGGGTATTCCTCATAAACAACATTATTAAAACATAAAGTTTTGACCAATAGGGGTTTTAATTAATCATATTTTTGCAGACGAATCATGGACGACACTATTACTAATTGTGAATAAAGACTTATGAAAACCAATAGGTATAAACGTTAAATTGTCTGGGCAAATGGAATCTAGTTAGGTAAATACAAATATGATAATGTAGATATATATATATTAGATATAAAGAATGTTATCGAAATATGAGTCAAAATAAAAAAGTTTCTTGTTTGTATACAGAGGAGAATTAGGGTTAGCTGAATTGAACTTCGGTTTAGAGTTAGCTGAAAGAGTTTGAAGGGGGGAGGGGGGTAAATGTAGTGCCCCAGAAATAACGTTAGGTCGGAGGGGGGTGCTATTCAATCGCCCATTGAAATAAGATTCCATTAATTACTCTTTCCCGGTAGCGGGGGGACTCTCTTTTCCCTCTAACCAACGAGCAGAATGTTACAGATGATAGAGAAGGCCTCTTTCTCTATATAAAATGTTATTGATTACACAGCCTCAGCCTTTTAATGGATTTTAAGGGGAGAGAGTTTAGAGTCTGGTATTACACAGGGAGGGGGAAAAAATAGGAATCATTAGTGAAGCGCAAATTCCAAATCTCATTCAGAATCTAACATTAGGTGATTATTACATCAAGTATAATCGCTCAGAGAATGTCAACGTAATCAATGCTAGAATGAACACGATAAATATAATTATATGCATACAAGAAAAGCCTTCCTCCTTTACTCAAAAGAGAATAATTAAATGAACATGAATTTGTTTAATAAAGGGTTGCTTAAAGAATGAATTCAAGACAAAATTGAGAAAGGAATAGGAGATCTAAGAAAATAAACGTGTGGAAGACATTTAAAATGGTAATGAAATTACTAACAAAATGTCAATAAAGACCAGCATTTAAATGAGAATTATCTAGGATTTTCAACGCTTAGAATGAAAAAACCTACTTTAAAGAAAGTTTTTTTTTTTTTTAGACACAGAGAAGATACTATAAAGTACTAAAAATAGTACAATATATATGGAAGGAATAATGTTTACACAAGTGATCTACTCTAAAATACCGTTTCACTTACCACTATCTATTTTACTGGACAGGTTTCACTACAAATATTTCATTTGGGACACCTACATTCTGATTCTTAAATCTATATCAATCCAACTCTTCTTTTATCTTCTGCAATAATTATGGTAATATTTTATTAAAAGGTGAACATGTTAAATATATAGTTATTACAGTATATCTGGAACGGATCAAATAATGTAGACTGCTCTATTTACAGCAGGTATAAGTCCACTTACTAATACAGAAGATACCACCGTCAAAATGATAAAATTTAGAAATCTGACGGATTTCAAAACAAGCTTATAAGCTGATTCATAAAGTATATTTTAATAGAATAGAAAAAATGGCTTTCTGACTAATTTATCTATACACATTTTATATAAACTAAATTAGGAAAATGAAGTTATGCTTTAGGATAAATTGTTAACGGCCTGATGATGACTCAAAGGAGGTGAAATTTAACTAAAAACGGATTGAAATGGAGTTATTAGGTAAGACCCTAAAGACCTGATTAAGAATAAGCATAGTATATAAATAAAAGGTAATATACTACGAATATGATAAAAAGTAGACGTATTAAGTATTGTGTGGTAATCTTTAGGATAAATTGTACAATTGTGTAGATTTTATTACTACTGTGCAAATGGTCTATATCTGTAACAGTATTCAATGTAGGTATCTACGATAACTAGTCCCAATCAATTATAAAAAGACCCCAGGTGTATTTAATCTATGAAAATTAACTTTACAAATCAAATGGTACTCTGCTAAGGTGTCCAATGAAAGAAAAAACAACAGTTGTTGAAGAACATATTAGATAGATATATCAGAAGACTTTTTTACAAGAATTTTATTATTTTAACGTAGGTATATTTAATAGTCTAGCCACAGGTTTGATTTGGTTTAAGTAGAATACAGAAAAGGATAAAAAATACTCTGCCAATTAATGTGGCACATAGCTTCCTCGCAAAGAAAAGACCAAATTAAGAAAAATACCATAAATATAAAAAATTTGGAACCACGTGGCACTGTTCCAGTAAATATTTAATAAAGTCGGAGAAATTTAAACATTTGTTGAAGAAACAAAGCCTCCAACAAGCACCAATAGTTAGCGCATCTATAATTTATTTAATAAACAAATATAAAACTGCAACCAATTCGTAGAAACTTTGTTTAAACAAGTTTATTTACCCCCCCCCCCTCAAAACTAACAATAACACAAAATATAATATACCAAAAATTAATCTACGATGCAAGAGCTTTTTAACGATATACATCACACTATAAAAGATTAACTTTAACATTTGTACCCCTGTACTCTAAAGGTACCAAAATTATATTTTTAAAAAACAAACAATACAAAAGGGCATTAATTTAACTAATAAATACTTAGAAATAAAAAACCTAATATCAAAAAAGTATTTAAACCCATTAACCTACAACAAAATTATAAATCGGTACAAAAGTACATGCACAAAATTTTTAAAAAATCAACAAATAAAATAGCTTTAATGTACATATCAAGGCCTTTAAAATGATATACGACACAATATTAAAAACCAAAAAAAGTGGTCACGTGACACGGCGCACGGGAAAAAGTTTACTCTCATGTTCTCAGCAAGTAGGATGAACTAATGAAATAAAATATACTCAATTTAAAGAGCATTAGTGTGAGATTCAATCGCCGCAATCAGAAATAAAATCGGCCAACTATTATAGAATCTATGGCCATTCAAAGACAAAAATGGAAAAAAATAAAACCAAAAAATAACAAAATTATCACCATCTAAGGTACAACCGATGATGATTCGACAAAAACTCATAGGACTAAAGTTGTAGATCTTTTAAAATCAGTTACCACTTGTGTTATCCATTTTCTAGTACGACTTACCGTTTAGCTGCAATAAGCCCTCAAACCAGCTTAAAAATCAAGTCGGCCATTTTTATTTTTTTAAGGGTGGAAGGAGGGGGAAAAGTGAACTTTTTATAATTATTTTGGTTCACAATGTGGACGTTGCGCGTCGAATGGCGCAAACCGCAAGTCTCTAGCTCTTCTGGAAGTGGGTAAACATTAATGTCAGTCAGTGAGTCAGTGAGCCATGCGGCTTTGTAGTATAAGACATATTAATTTAGTACGATTTGAAGTGCGCAGAAGGTTGAAATTAGGCAGGTGCTATCTGCAGGCTACTTTCGACAAACCATAAAAATTTCATAAAAATCAGATGATTACTTTTAAAGATATGGCTGAAAATAAATGTATGTTTGTGTGCATGTGGAAGATAAACAAATAAGCGCAGAAGGTTGAAACTTATATGGGACCAACAATGGGCTAAGTATGACCTACCACCCAAATTTCATTAAAATTGGACGTGTAGTTTTTAAGATATGGTGGTTCGCAAATATTTGTGACAGACCGACAGACCGACAGACAGACACGGAACCAAAAATGTTCCCTGATGTCTGAAACGGATTTCTGTCTTGGAATTTTTGAAATCGGAGACCTAAAATTTTTTCGTTCTTTAGAACGATCACATAGCTTCCGTTATCTTCGGTAAGCTCGGAAGCAAAAATGAATAATTCATTTAAATGACGCAATGCCAAGAAACTCCAGAATGAATTTAAGAATTAAAGGCTTTAAAAGGATACCAAGTCTGCGTTAACTAAGAATAAATCCCCTGGGTTAGAACTGCATAGATCAATCCCAAGAGAGCTTGCTGATGATGTGAGTCATTAGCTGTATGGTCACTAATGGCCCACAACATCTCTCTAAATCTTAGTAGTTAGGGTTTCAAAACCAAGAGATTTACTTCAATATAGGAGGTCTAGAATTGTTCTATATATCTCCAAAAACTCAGTTCCCACATCATTAAGAATATCCGTTCTAATCATTGCCAAAAATATAAACCTAATATTACTTTCAAGTCGCCTCACCACATTAGTTGCAGCAATATATGAGTAGATTTGCAGCTTTTTGTGAGTTTCTTCGGAAAATTTCACATTCCATAAGCGTTTCCAATAAAAAGCTTTCTTTTTTTTTTAACTAATATTTAATCAAACCATTAATTTTGTTATAATAATTTAAGAGGACAATATTCCTATTCTTTGCTCAAAATTATATTATAATATTTATTCATCATTCCTTCTTCTGTTACATCCTATTATGTTTCCAAAAAAGCTTTTTTTATCCTACCCATTGATTACACCATAATTTTGTTAAAGTAGGGTAGGTTGTTGTACCTTGGAACACTTTTTAATTTTTTTTTTTTCAGTTAGTGTATAACGGTTGTTAACGTTTTATAGTGGCTTAACTTACCTTTGTGTAAATCTCAATCAGCCCATATTTTTCTTTTTGAATAAAACAGCACAAAAAAAATACTAAAAATTATTTTAAAAAAGCAAAAAATGTGTTCCAAGGTACAATATGCTCGAGTACCTTGGAACACATCCTCTTGTACCTTGGAACGCGCCCTTTTACCTTAAAAAACAAATGGAAAATGAGGAAGTACAACTCAAAATAGCTTAGGTTAAGTTTTTTTCATTGTACCTACATGTTATAAGTAACATATAACATGTTGTAAGTAACATGACATAGTAAAAAGTAAGTTTTTTTTTTTGTAATAACATCTTAAGTTAAAAAGAATAACAAGATTAAGTATGACAAATTAAATAATAAAATAAGATACAATACACATATAACGAAAAACTATTATTCTGAAGGTAATAATATTAAGGTAGCAAAATGACAGAATATTAATTCAGGAGGCGTTGTGTTCCAAGGTACAAGAGGGAACGCATTTTACAAACATGGCGACTAACGCTAAGAACTTAGGCTTAACATATTCAAATAACTTATGAAAATACTCACCAATCAATGCTGAAATCAACAAGCGGTGATTGGGCCTCAACAAGAACACCCTCTTAATACTAAAAATCGAAAAAGATGGGGAAAACTTTTTACTTTTGCACTTCAAAACAAACTTTTTCCCACAGCGTCCACCTGTTTCACGTGATCCACATGAAACTAACTCTACGGCTTCCTAGCGGCTAGTTCTTCAACATAGTTGAATTTCAGCTCGCTAGGTACCAGGACTACTCAGAAATGGAAAGTGTTCCAAGGTACACTATGCCCAAGGTACAACAACCTACCCTATATTAAGATAGAAAATTTGCACTTTTAACAAAATTATATTCTATATTTATGTTATTTTGATATTTTAAATGAATCTATAAACTGTTTCAAATCAGTTAATAAATAAAATCGTATAATTTGTTATCTTGTCTATCCTAATCAGTAACAAAGTTTCAATTGGATGGTTTAATCTAAATTCAATTTAAGTTAGCTTAAGATGTTAGTAAACTAAATGAAAAGGAAAGTTTTAAAGTTAATTTTAAAGACTTTGAGGAATGCTTATAGTGGAAAGAATGAGAACGCAGTTCCTATAGACTTGCCTCTGCCACAAGATTTATTGTCTCCAATATCCAAGCAGCTGAAGGTTCTGAGTTAAAAACCTGTCGAACAATCTTAGTCAATATATCCTTGGGCGGGCACATCTGTTAAATTAAAGGAAAAAACAACCACAATTTTCTTCAGACTTTCCTAATTTACCTTTCTGTTCTTCTTTTAAACCCTTTTTACTACATCCTTCACTTTTAGTCATACAATCTTTATTTACTTGAAAGATATTTACTCTATAAAATAAACACGAATGACGAATGAGGATATATTTGACATTTTTTTTTATATAATAATGTTGAAAGTTAACACAAGCACAATGTCGTTAACGCAGAGGAATATAAAGGTACCTATATCAGAGTTAGAGATGTGCAAATTTAACTAAAATAAGTTATCTGTTTATACTGACGATTTGATATAAAACTTATCAGCAGATAATTAAGATTGAAGTAATAAGTAAGAAGACTTCTTTACAGGACAATATGGTTAAAGGAAACATTTACCCAAGTTGGGCTTATACAAAGTAAAGCTCACTCAGACTTTGTGTACTCGACGAACACAATATACTATTTAAACATGAAGCTCTTGCTTAAAGACGTTTAAATCTCCTCGTTTATAGCAACAAACAGAATGAGGATGACAAAGGAGTCCTAGACATGATCAAAGAGAAGGACTTCTTCGACCAGAATAAATAGGAATAGTACAATATACATCAAGGTATAACACCTTGATAATACCTTAAATTTGCGAGATAATACCTTTAATCTGCAAGTAATCGTCGCCATAAATGCCGGAGAGCCTGATCGTATCAATCACAACAATCTAGTTCAATAAATTTAACACATTCTCACTACCACGGATAATGACTTTTAAGGTTTGAGTCATTATCGGCCAATACAGTTTTATCTCGATATAGCTTTAGTAGAGAGAGTTGTTAACTTCAAAGCCGTTTTTACATCAAATAAAGCACACATACTATTTACTAGCAGATAGTATATTATCTTTATTCATTCCACATGAGTAACGCTCGAACACAAAGTACATAATACAATGCCGTCACTCCGACGTATCTCTCATAATATTCACACTTAATCTACTATGTGTAATGCGGCTCTCGATATTAATGCACTATTTAACAAAAATTATTTACCTGAATAGTCACTTTTACTTTTATATAAAGTGCAGGATTGTTTTAAATCAGGTCTCTAGAAATAAAACTGAATTGATAATACGTACGGAAAATAATTAATGTTTAATTATTTACTAAAATTATTTCAGGTTCCTAATAATAATTTAATAAATAAATATTACATACTTTTAAAAATAAAAATGTATTTTTAAAATCAACAGAAGAAGCGAAAGGAGTACCTATGTATGAAAGTTGATTTAAGATTAAAATTTTCATATTTTCTTTCGTCCCTTCCAAACAGAGGTGTTGAACCTTTGGAAAGTCTGTATATGTTAACTTTCAACATTTGATGTAAAATTACCTCAAATTTATCCATATTTGTGGCCATATAGTTCAGAACTATATAGGCCTTGGCATCAGAACCAAAACCCCAAAGAAAAAAAAAAAAAAAGAAAAAGAAATAAATAAATAAAATAAAAAAGATAACTATATACATACATACATAAATATATATACAGTAAATATCTTTCAAGTAAAGAAAAAGTGTATGACTAAAGTGAATGATGTTACAGTAAATAGGATTTACAAATTAGGAAAGTGAGAAGTAAATTGTGGTTGTTATTGCCTTTAATTTAACATATATGCCAGTTCAACGATTTATTAGCTAAGATTGTTCGACAGGATTTTAACTCAGAACCTTCAGCTACTTTGATATTGAAGACAATAAATCTTGTGGCAGAGGCAAATCTATAAGACACTGCGTCCTCATCCTTTCCACTCTTAGCTTTCCTCAAAGTCTTTAAAATTAACTTTAAAACTTTCCTTTTTATTTAGTTTACTCACATCTTAACCTAACTTAAATTGAATTTAGATTAAACCATCCAATTGAAACTTTATCACTGATTAAGAGAGATAAGATAAATTATACGGTTTCATTTATTAACTCTAATGATTTGAAAGAGTTTAGATTCATTTAAAATATCAAAATAACATAAATATACAATGTAATTTTAAGAAGAGTGCAAATTTCTCCCCTCTTAATATATTTTATCAAAATTATGGTGTAGTCAATGGGTAGGATAAAAATAACTTTTTTGGAAAAACTATAGGATGTGATTATTCTAAAAAAAAAAGTCAACAAAAAAGCTGCAAATCTCACTTGCAAATTGATATAACTATGCTGAGACAGCGAAAATTAATTTATGTTTATGTTTATAGGTAATGATCACAAAGTATACCAACCTTAATGATGAGAATATTTTAGATTAAAATTTTTCATTTATTTTCCTCCCTTTAAAACCTGAACACTAGAGACTACATTATATTCATGATTGGCTAAGCTAATTAGAATTATTAAAGTAATTAATCCCCTAATTATGATATTGTTATAGTTAATTAAAACTTTCGTACCAACGATAAAAAAAAAGTATAATATAAAAGGCCATAATATTATCTATTCAATTTTTATGCCTCGTAAATCATTATAATTAGTTATTATTGTTGTTTTGTTTTTTTATCAAAGAGAAATGTATACAATTCTCTCCAATTAGCAATTTAATTAGGATAATTTTTTTTACCTTTTTAAAAGCTTACTGCCCTTTGGGAGCCCTAACATACATTTAACGGTTATGTCCTCAAAATTAAATTAGAGAAGATAAAACGGTAAAAACAAAATAAATTAAAATTATATCCAATAAAATAAACTCCCCGTCAAAATTAACGCACCTCTCTTCTTTATTTTTATGTTCAAACAAAAGTCGTTCAATTCGGTTACTTTTTCAATTGTTTTCTTGGACGGCCCTATCTCGCCTCTGCCGATCATTTCCACACTCCTGGAACCGCTGAAGATCTCGGCCAATTGTAGTGAGATGCACTCCTATTCGCCAACCAACCCTTGAGAAAAGCCTTTTTCAACCCAACACTAGGGCTTTCATTGCTTTGTCCATAGATAAATAACGAGATATATTCATGTTGACACATGAAAACAACTGTATTAATGAATAACTAAGTGAGAGATCTCTCTCTCAGTCAATTGCAAATAAAAATGAATCATTAATCATCAGTTTAAATTAAAGATAATCGAAGAAGAGAAATATAAAGATAGTGCAGTAATTAATTTAGACTAGAAGTGTAGTTTGTTTTAATGAATATATGTATATAAAAAAAAAAAAATAAAAAAAAAAAAAAATAACACTTAATATTTATTGTTTATGNAACAATAAAATAATAACCTATCGTTGTATAACCTTCCTCTCCAACAGTTTAACAACAAATCAAATAAAACAAATAATAAAACTAAATTCCTAATTTATATATATATAAACGAGACTATGAATGAAGTCTTATTCTATAATTCAACCACGAAATTACATTTAAACTTACTAATACAAAACGCGATCCAATCTATTTTAATTGACCTATCGAGCTGAATAATTTAACAATTTCAACAAAAACTCTATGCTCCAATTAAATGGAAAATGGTTTTGATAAAATAAATCTTATTTAAACCGACAAGGAAATTTATTAGCAATGAGGATTAAAACATGATAATCAATGTCACGTCGTATCATACATCCCATTTATAAATCCTTTTTAACAATTTATGTTTTATGCTCTGTGCCAACGTCAAATAAAGTACATTGTTATTACACCGGAAATCTATCGTGTCAGACTTAATATGTTGCCAAGGAAATTAATTAATAATAGATTTATACATTCAAGTAATCATTCTTTAATAATAGTTATGCATATTGTATATAGATTTATTACACATATTGTAAGTAGATTTGATTAAGTAAATGAATTACCATAAATAAAATGGTAAGTTTTTACACACGCAAAAAGTTTCGATATTTTCTAACATATTATCATAAAATAAATACCTAATTAATGTATGAGGATATGATTGTTGTTATTTGGGATACAAATAATTTCATAATTTAAGTATTAAAGGTCGTACCTGACGCTAGTATAAAATATTAAATTATAAGATTACCAAGACAGGTGATTATATGCTCGAAGGAGCTTCCTCTGGCAGTCCTTCTGTTAACTGAGAGCGGCAGTTTATCCCGTTGGCTTTGGGGGTAGTTTAAGGGGATGGAGAAGCACCCTGGGGTAGGTGTCAGAAGCGATGGCGAACTCGATGAGGCGGGCGAACCGGGTTGGACGGCGCTCATCTGAGGGATGTCTGCCCCTGGTGGACCTATAGGCTCTAGGCGTTCACAGGATGGAAGTCAGCCTTGGCCGGCCCCAAAAACTGAAAGTCGGCACCGGTACCGATGGACTGCAACCCTCCTCCCTCACACAGGACACAGGTGCTGAGAAACCAGAAGGGCTAAGGGGGAAATGGAGAAGTTTCCTTTTCTACAAGAAACTGAACGTCTCTCAGTGACGCAAAAGACGACGGCAGTCGATGTCTACGACATGGCGATCTATGAGTGCAAGGTTTTTAGTAGGTGAGTCCCACTCACCGGGGGACATCAAGTGTCCCTTTCATTGTGACAAACAAATACCTACTTCATAATTTCTATCTTGTAATACGCCACCGCATTATTAGATGTTTTAAAAACAAACATTTTTTCTAGTTCATTTTGAGAGAAAAATATCTAATAATATTTTAAAAGAAGTAAAAAGAAAACAGTCCAAATTCAAATTTACAAATGAGATAGAGAAGTAGAAGTTTTTATTAAACACCCTTGAACGACATTACCACACAGTAAAGGCCAAATACGTTTAACCTCCTAGAGACGAGGGAGTACTCAAATAAATAGTAAGAGTTAACTCAACGTAATATATATCAGATAAACCCGTGCCAAATAGTAACATCTCTTGGAGATTAGAGAAGGATGGATTAGCTATATGACAGAACTAAACCTAACTAACTTCAAATGCAGATGCTTGTCATGACAGATAAAATTTCTATTTTCTACGCAGAATATTTTATTCAGAGATTAATTCAAGAGCACTGACAAACCTGAGGTTCATATTAAGAAAATAATCAAATGTTTAAAATAATATGTTTCAAAACTAGAGTAAAATAAATTAATAAAATTAGTGCCAACTTTTTTCGAGAAGAAAAATTTAGAAAGATTGAGGAGAGAGACAAACAATATTTTTAATATAAACCAGGGCAACGACCAAAGGTGATAAAGAAAGATCGTAAAAATATGAAAGAGAGGGGAACAAAGATAAAATCAGATACCTAGATCAAAGATGTTTATTTGAAAGTTCAAAGTTCAATCCGTCATAGCGTGTCATAGCGTGTTTGGTAAAAGATAATGGACAAGGAATACTCGTAAACACAGCAGAACTGAACTAAATTTAAGGATACTTCTAGATATTATATTTTCAATCAAAAAACGAACGTGGAACAAAAATATTGTTTTACCTAATAAATAAATCAATATTGTTTTTAGGGTTTCGTTGGTAAAACCAAAAAAAAAGAAACCCTTATAGTATCGTTCCTGTGTCCGTCTGTCACTCTGTACGGTTCCAATAACTTTTGAACCAAAAGAGATAAAAGCGTGAAACTTACNGTCCACCGTGCGTTTGGTGCAGTAAATGATTTTATTTTTTTATGTCCTCAGGTATGATTAGGAGACGTCAAATCCAAATTTGCGACCTCTAAATCAGGGCGCATAACTTTTGGTGGGCTAATAACCACGAATTTTTTGCTCATTTTTCGGTTTTTCACTTATAACTTGAAAACGGCTGGTTCTGTCGACGAAATGGTTTCGTTCAAAATTAAAGAGCACTAAATTTGCAACAATTTTTATTTACCGTATTTTTTCCTAAACCCTATGCTTTTCGAAATATGGAGCATCAAAGATGCCATATTTTTTTGAAAATATAAAAAATAACATCTTTTCTGGGGACGAAATGGGTCAATTTTAGTTATCCCTCCCCCACAAAATGATTTTTTTGGTATATCCTACCTATAGAAGTACAAATAAACCCCACTAACCATAACTACTAACCACTAGTAACCAATACTAACCACCACTAACGACAATAAATTAAATTTTCGGGGTTCTTTGTTCATAATTTCTTGTAGAGCACAAAATTTGCAACAATTTTTATATTTCACATTTTTTTTTCTAAAACCTATATTTTCCGAAATATAGAGCTTCAAAGATGCAATATTCTTATGAAAATATCAAAAATAACATCTTTTCTATGGACGAAAGGGGTCTATTTTAGTTATCCCTCCCACTCAGTGATGTTTTGGGTATAACCTACCTAGTACCTAGTACCTAGAAGTACAAATAACCACCACTAACCTCCACAACTTGGGTTTTGCAGTTATAAAAAAAAATATTGCATCTTTGATGCTCTATATTTCGGAAAATATTAGGTTTTAGAAAAAAATGTGAAATATAAAAATTGTTGCAAATTTTTTGCTCTACAAGAAATGATGAACAAAGAACCCCGAAAATTTAGTTTATTGTTGGTTAGTGGCGGTTAGTATTGGTTACTAGTGGTTAGTAGTTATGGTTAGTGGTGGTTATTTGTACTTCTATAGGTAGGATATACCCAAAAAATCACTGTGTGGG
>KZ653346.1:308051-340856 GCA_001010745.2 Gerris buenoi
AGTGGGGTATCAAATGAAAGGTATTGAAGAGTAGATTACAAATATATATACCACTTAGGGTTAGTGTTTCATTTTCGGCGCCATTTTGTTAAGAAACATCGAAATTTTTCGTTCCCCCCCCCCTCCTCAACCTTACTAATTTTGTTTCACAAAACCAACGAAACCCTTTTTACGTAAGAATTCACGCCTTACCAATTTATTTATAGAACATGAATATCGCTTGGATATTTCTTAGTTATGTTATTTTTACATCCTAATAGCAAATAAAGAAACACGACTGTTTTCAATTTCACTATTAAATGAAAAAAAGTCACAAAGAGAAATGAACTCCCTTCCATGGTAATAAACTTCTCATGCCTGCGACAGATGCCTAGAGACTAAAATACAAGCATTTTGGCAATCAGCTCTTGTATCTTCAACTAATGTTCTTACTCAAAATATTTCAGCTACTCTGCGAGCACAATGATTGTATAGAGAACAGGAGAAGGTAGTTGAGAGGCGTCATTTTCATTCTGAACAATAATTCTAAAGACAGTCGCTAATAACCGCCAACTTCACACATCTAAAAACAGGATCATTTACCTACTAAAAGAGCCTTTTAGTATAAAATGTAAATAATTTAGGAATTTAACTCCTAATTTAATATAATATGTATATCTGTGTGTGGTGTGCGTTATTATTCTCGACAAACTATTATTTAGTTGCTTATACCCTTTATAATATAATTAAGTTGGAAACTAAATTTGTTTGACGAAATTGGTCACAAGAAGAATACAAAATTATACTTCACAGATATCAACATACTTTTTTAATTTTAAAGTTATCAGCACAAATATCAGAAAAAAAACTACTTAAAATCCAGAAAAAAAAACTTATCCCAAATTTTTGTGGCGCCCAGATCACTAAACTATAATAGTGAACTGATTCCAAAGGCCATCATTAATGGCCATCTTAATCCTTTTACTTAAAAGGATACTCTAGTGTGGAAGAATTTAGGAACTGCAAAGAAATCACTTCAGCACCTTCAGAGAACGGCTTGTGTTGGTATACTAGGAGCAATGAAAACTACACCAACTATGGCACTTGAGGCTATGCTATGCTTACCACCTTTAGAGATGTTCCTGAAGTACGAAGCTATGCTAGCTTCATATCGCCTGCACTGTGCTGGTTTATGGATGGGATATGACGGTATAGGGCACAGTGTAATATGGAATTCTATCAAAGAAATCTGCCCGGAAGTAGTGATGGTGCAGGACTCNGACCCCTTTTTTTAACCATTCGTGACTGGACTATTTAGATTTTTACTCCCCTTATAAAAAAAAACAGAGGGGAGTAACAATTAATAGAAGGTGTACGAAATGTTTTTCTTTAGACTGTTACTCCCCTTATAAAAAAGTGCGATATTCCTTTCTCCAAAAGTGTGTTAGACTCAACATCCCTTTGTCTTAATAGATATTCAGTCATTTATATTCTAAAAAAATATCATAGGGGAGTAAAAATCTATAAGTACCCAAAAATATATAAAAATTGATTTTAATTTAAATTGGACACTTTATAGAATCAATAAAAATCACATGTTAGCTGTTAACTGAATCTAAGAAATCTAGATATTCTAGGATATTTTATAAATTCCGATGTTTCGAACCGATTACAGGGAACATTTTCAAGGGAGTTGCTTACGATAAGAGTTATTTGGACCAGTTCCAAATAAAATAAGGGCCTTGACCGTCAGCCCTAAGTAAAGATATTATAAATAATGAAAAAAAAAAAAGTTTTTTCCTAATTTAGAAAAAGGACGAAAATCAATTTTAATTTTAAAATATATGGCAAGTTGTTGTATTCTAAGAAGAATTTCCTATACTTTCTTTAAAGTTTTTTTCCTTCCATTTTTTTCGCGCTAAATGACAATTAAAGAATAGCAGAACAAAAAAAGGAGAATTATTCTCCCTTCTGCCTCTTGAAAACAATAGCTCTTTTTAAATTACTCTCAGACAATAAAAATACAGTTTAGTAGAGACTGAGGTGGCAATAAAGTTTTTATTTTTTCACAATTATTCATATTTCATCTCTTCTCTTCTCACCTGGTTGCTATATTTTAGTGGTAAAGAAACAATAAAAACTTAGAGAACAGTTTCTTTTTTGCTAAAAAAAAAACCTTATTTCTTGCTTAAGTTCGAATTGTGAATTAAGAAAAAATGGTTCAAAGAAGAGGGTGAGAATTCATAATATAATTTATTTAAAGTAGAGATAAAGATAGAAATAACAAACTGAATAAGTCAGGCAAATATTTTCAATTTTCGGGACTGAGAACTATCTATTAATTCCAAGTGATCGTACAATGACAGCGAGGAAAAATTACTCAAACCTAGCCATCAGAACATTATTGGTCCTATTTTTTTCCCCCGTGGTAGAGTTCCAGTCACTTCAAATATTTATACCACTGCACACTGACGATACCGCCAATGTAAATTAAAGCATCGTGGCGCGACCTCGTGCTAACCTCGATTCATTGATGGCAGAGCAGACGGGACAAGTGATATCACACGGACATGCTGGCTCACTAATCAATCCCAAAATACCTCAAAGAAGAGGGTGATTTAATTGATTTATAATTAGACATATTAAAAATGGTGACGAAAGAAAATTAAATGTTGGTTGTTTAAAAGGACTCCAGCGGGGTCACGCTTATTTTCTTTAAAATCTTATTTGGTTAGTATTTCCATTATCAGTATAAATATTGATACATACGCAGAATTATGTGACGAGATTTTCATGGTTACAATAGTATAAAAGCAAGTTCAATTGTTTTGTATAGTATGTAAATTCTTAATTTAAAATATCTCTTTTAAACAACGATTTTTTTAAAAGGTTTAGATGGTAGCGAACCCAAATTTAGAGGTAAAGTTAATTTATCGATTTGACCTCAAGGTGTGACCCTGCTGAATAAAAATACCACATTAAATCTGAACCATAATATAGAACTATATGTAATTTAGGCTCCGTACTTCTACAGATCAAATTTAGGCTCCATACTTCAACAGATCAAATTTAGGCTTCGTACTTCTACAGATCAAATTTAGGCTCTGACTTCTACAGATCATAGGCAGACGTTTCTCAAGTTTTATTTATTTTAGGGCATGGGCATAAAACCAGAAATTAAAAGAGACAATGTAATTTTCGCACCAACTAATTACTACTAGGTGTGCAATGCTTACAATATTGAGCTGAGCGTGCATTTTAACCATATTTATTTTTTATTTTTTTCAATTTTACCAATAGAATGACTCATAAATGAAAATATGACAAAAGTTAACATAACACAACAATAACTGCACTGTTAAAGAGCTTTCTAACGACATACATATTGAAGAGCATACACTATTTTAGCGGATCGGTTCAGCCGTTCAGGAGAAAACTTTTGTACCCTGTACCCCCTTGAACCAATTTGGACCATTTCAGATATACCTTCATGTGGCTGGTTATTATGATCGTGCTGAATTTTGTGCGGATCGGTTCAGCCGTTCAGGAGAAAATTTTTGTACCCCGTACCCATGTGTATAAATTTGGACCGTTTCAGATTTGTACCTTCCTGTGGTTGGTTACTATGACCGTGCTGAATTTTGTGCGGATTGGTTTAGCCGTTAAGGAGAACACTTTTGTACCCTGTACCTCGTACCCCTGCGTACCGATTTGGACCATTTCAGATTTATACCTTCCTGTGGTTGGTTACTATGACCGTGCTGAATTTTGTGCGGATCGGTTCAGCCGTTCAGCAGGAGTATGCATCCGAAAAAATACAAAGTGTAGTATAAGAGCTTCGCTTCGCTCAGCTCAATTATATTCCTATAACATGTAATATAAATAAATTCTTCAATATAAAAGGACCGTAAGTGATATAACGTAAAGAGGATGAATTCATCAACCAGTATATAATTGGTCCTGTCATATTATCAATACTTTGACCATTCAAATTCCCAATTCATTCCCTACGATAATTATAAGGAATGAAGGAGGGGGGGGGGGGGGTATTAATTTTTTGACAAAATAGCGGGAAAAATGAAATATTTCCCATATGTGGTATATATATTTGTAATCTACTCTTCAATACCTTTCATTTGATACCCCACTTCAAAATTAGTAAGGAAAGGAGGGGGGGGGGGGGTGTAATTTTTTATCAAAATATGTGAAGTAGGTATAACAAATAACTTCAAAATAGTTTTTCGTTTTTCGACAGAGAACAACAACGATTTTTTTCGTTAATTTGTTAAAAGAAATAGAGGGATGACACGAATTTTCAAGCGACGCCGGAGCCTGGTGCAAAGATGCATTGGTAGAAAAACAAATAAATCAACCATTTATTAATCTTCTACAATATGAGTATTACAATAATAAGTATTGTTGTTTTAAATTTAAATGTATTATTTTTGTTTTAAATTTTAAATCTAACCAAAATTTATCTGTGGTTAGTTAGAAAAAAATCGCGTCTATATAATAAAAAACTAACGTTAAACATTCTAAACTAACAACAACACGGGCATTCTCCTCTTTTACTTAACACCCCTATTGACGCATCTTCGTTATAAAATTTGAACCTCTTGTTTTTTAGGGATGATCTTTTGGTGATATCTCATCATTTTCAAATTTATTTTTTTTGTTGGGTACTTTCGGAGATCAGGTGCGTTACACAGGAATGTAAAAGGGTTCTCGTATTTGCTTACGAACCCTAATAAAGAAAGCAACTTCTTTATAAGGAAGTAAAACATTAAAACTAGGCGTAATGGTTGGATTATCTGATGATCTTATGATCTTCACACTACGTTACTCTACTAAATATGTAAGTCCATATATATTAAATAAAGACAAGGCCAAGAAATAATATGTATATCACATTATATATATGATTTATTTACTTAAAAAATGTTATTTCTTCAAACTCTACATTAATAAATGGTATTTATAGTTGATGGAACTTTTAAATCTTTTAGTTAGTAGAAAAATCTTCAAAAACAATAAATTACGTACTATTACTTTATCAGTTATTACGTTATTTTATGATTAGTTAAAACTTTTGAAATTCTTATAATGAAAAGGGTTTTTTTTTTTCTTTAAAACATAAATAGTATCTTAAGCGTCGTAAAATATTTATCTTTGATAAATGAATAACGAATCTTAACTCAATTTTTAAATTAAAGAATAGGATTTATCAATAGTAAACAATTGGTAGTAATAATTATAAAATAGGAAGAATTATATAGTTTTCGAATTATAATTAGGCTTATTAATTATGTTCTTTATTAGTTCTTATCATAATAAGAGCTATTTATTGCAATGGACATAATAAATTATTTACTATAATATATCTTGGAAATTGTAATTGATAGTAATCTAAAGAAAAGTAATTCAAGTTAGTTTTAACCTGATTTTATTGGAGGCAATTACAGTAGTAAAATATTAAAAAAAACAATATATTTAAATAAATAGTCTGTAAATTAGTATTTCACGTAGCGTCCTCGCATCCTTTTTCATATTCTTTAATACTTTTATGCTTTTTCCTTTTTTAAGTTTGTCTAATTTTTTTTTATTCTACTTGTTTATTCTACTTGCGAGCTTACTGAAGGTATGTAACGGAAGCTATGAGATCGCTCCATTTAAAAAATTTGTCATTTTTAGCCTATTGTTGGTCCCATATATAATTTTACCTTCTGCGCTCACTATACAAATATTTAGTACACCTATATTTTCAAAAGTTCTTATATGATTTTTATGAAATTTGGAAAGGTTATCAAAAGTGGCCCGATGATAGCCCCAATTTTCTAAATTGATACTTTAATTCAAGTAAAAATCGAAGAAATTTTGGCAGATTAACAGAACCGGGAATAAATTTGACAATTATATGTTTTAAAACATAAAATCATTAAAGTACCTATACAAAATAGGACAAAGGGAAGCCATGTGCCACACTAATTGCCCGAATATTTTACATGAAACTATAAAAGACAAATAGAGTAATTTTTATTTAAAGGAGTAAAGAATAGTCAGCAAAATATTTGTTAAGAATGAAAAATGTTTAATTTTGTCAGGCTCATTTTTTATAAATAAGTCTGGAAAGTTGCCCCGGAAGACAATAACCTGGTGCCAATAACTGAGAGCATTGGAGAGGACAGCATACAGCCTAAGGGTCCTCGAGGCCTTAGCAAAAAATTGACTTTTCAGAGGTAAAAATCTGCCCTTTTTTGGTCTCTTTTCTACACTTTTTTTTGGGTCCATTGGCCCGAGAGTCAATGTGAAATATTTTCACTTATTCAGCAAGAAGGGAACCATCTGGTGTAGTCAGTTTTATGTATATTTATCTAACCTATGTAAATATGTATAGGGAGCATCCTGTGTTTGCTATAGAGAATTGGGTGAAACATGTGGGGGAAAAAACCAGGAAGAGAAACAAAAATCTATAGTTTATGGTAAATATTGAATTTAGGTTTCTTCATATTTTTTTTTTTTTTTTTTTTTTGCTTTATATTTTATACCCTTCAAATACAATTACAGTTAAGAAAAGTGGAGGAGTGTTTAACGGAAGTGGATGTGGATATGTGTTTAAAAGATAATATTCATACGTTGCAAAGAAAAAATAATAAAAATGAACAAATAATAACAAATTGTAGCAATTATTTAACTCGGTTTACAACAAAAATATACTTTAAACCATTATTTGCTTCAGTCATTCTTTTTATATTAAAAGAAAGGTTGATTGATCAAATTGGCAATCTCTTATCCCTTTTATCCAAACTTAAAATGAGTTCATTTTCTAATTAAAAAATAGTTCTCGAGTTTTCAAGATAATTAAAATTGATGTTTTAAGCTGTCATAGCCATCAATTACAGAGTTTGTTCCTAAAATTTTTATCTTCAATCTTAATCTTGACAAATTTATCTTTGAGTAGAACTAATTTAGCGAAGTCCAATTTTAGCTTTTTCTACATACACGTCATTTTTCTCACTATTAAAGTGCTTTTTTTCCAGGAGATACGACATTTTTTTTTTTTTTTTTTTTTTTTTTAAAGTTGTTAAGAGAAAAACTGATTAAGAATACAAAATTTTAAAACCCTCCGCCCACTTTAATATATTTAATTATTACCTTTTTTTTAAGATATTAAACAAATTTCGGTACAAAAAGTTGTTACAAAATTATTGATAAATTATGCAATTGCAAAAATGATTTAATTTGCTTTCACACGTCTGTTAAGACTTTTTAGACAATAATTAGAAGACATAAGAATAACATAAAAGACACAACAACAACCAATTCACGATTAAATTTATTTATCTACAACTTGCATTGTAAGTGGACTTTACATTGCTAATAACAGGGAAGGAAGTGTTACTTCCCTCCATTGGGAGTGAAAAAACAATCATACCAACTTAAAAGATTTTTTTTAGGTAAATTTTAAGTATTATGTTGGTAGTAATGTTTTTTAGCTGTTTTGTTTACTAATTTTTCGGGAAGGTTACTTTAGGTAATCATAAGTCTTTAAAATAAAAACAAACTAAACGTAATTAAATTAAAAACGTATATATTTAGTATACAAATTGTTATTTTAATAAATCAAGTAACTAAATATCAGTTTAAGGTGTTTAAATTACGTGAATTTGTATGTAAAACTTTTATACCTACAAACGTAATAGCTATTACCCATGGTGCACTAGTCGTAGATAAAATTTAATACGCAACATGGATCGAAGTATTTCTGCTCTCGGGATTATCTCCCTCGGCAAGCCTCGGGAGCTAACTTATTTATCTCCCTCGGCCATATGGCCTCGGGAGCTAATGAAGTTTTCTCCTTCGCCGGTGCCTCAGGAGAAAACTTAACCTCGAGCAGGAAAAACATACTTCTCTCCCTTGTTGCGTAAATAACTATACCTTATGACTTTTTTTTTGTGAATTCCAAGGACATACTTGATTTTTCGAAACTAAAATTATGACATAGCATTGTAAGCATTGCTTAACTCCAGAAGATGAAATCTTCATTCAAAATGTTTTAAATATTTTTCACCTATTTTTGCGTCGCTCGTAATGGGTAAATGTAGTTTACGTCTTTATATACAAAAGAAAAAACAAAAAAAAGCAATCTTACAAGCCCATATTTGGGTTATATTATAAATCTTATACAATATCCTATGTCTTCCTCTACGACGAACCACAGCCATCAGACTGATTTGCATGGAAAATTACTTTGTAGAAATCTAACCCTATGAATTTAAATTGTAAATGTATTTAAAACTATAAATGGTAATAATATTATGTATTAATATCTTATATATTATCTTAAAAATAATATAGTAAATACATTACTTTTTTGTATTTTTTTTTTAGCCAACGAATTTTTAAAGGAAAGTGAAAAAGTAAATCAAACAAGAAAGCAGTGACGTCACATGAATCCACTGGACCAATTAGCTAAGTGTAAACAAAGCAGGGATAGAGGCTGAGTCCAGGACACAACCTGGGGCAATAACTGTAACAAACAGAGTTTCTCTACTCAGGCAAAACCAGTACAAACGCAGTTCGGCGTTGTTCCTAAAACCCTTTATACAGATAGGAAACCCGTTCTTCAAAGTAAACTTTCAACCAACAACTCCTATACTAAACCAAATTCAACTCTCAATAAAAATTCTCATATTAATATTCAAAATATTTCCTTTCCACTTAGGTAAAAGAAAAAAAAAAAAAAAAGAAACATACCTAGAGATAAAATAAAAATAAATCTAAGTAATTCTTTTCTTTGGACATTTAACTCTTTATTAAATTAACTACAGTATTAGTCATTGCAGGTCTAAGGTGTAGGGATTCATAACTAGTTCAAAAAAAAAAAAAAATAATAATAAAATAAAAAATAAAATTGGTTACCCTAAATAAACTACTAAAACTAGTTACTATTTACCAAGGGAGACAGACAGAGAAAAATAGACTTCAGGATCCTGGCTGGCGCTGAAGTCTATTTTACTTATTAAGTACATTAATAAGTAAATTTAATCAAAGGTAAAGTAAAAAACAAGCAATGGATATTTAACCAAGTGTACATCTGTGCGCGAGACCAAGTTTCCAGTTAACACTAGTGAACAAGTCTGGTCTCTAATTTTTATTGCTTAACACTTGGCCGGCCAGTTTTTATACGAGTATAATAAAAGAAAAAATAGACTTGACCACAATGTAGATATTACAACTATGATTGGCTGACTTTTTTTGGAAGAAGGTCTGGAACTTGGTCTTTTTTTCGCAGTTATGTTTTGGCTGAGGATTTATTTATTTATTTATTTGGCTGAGGATGTATTTTTTCGATAAACACGACTGTCTTTGGTGTTTAACAACGAAAAGTGTAATCAAATAATAATAATTCAAAAGTAAATATTAAAGTACCTTTTAATATTCATTATCATTAGTGGAAATAAATATTTACCATGATTTATTATTAGTCCAGTGCAATTAGACAAAAAAAAGGCTAAACTTCGGAAAAATTAGGGGTGTAATGCTCTATTAAGACTATTACAAATAAAAAGAAATAAATGCCCAACTCAGACGGTACGGGTCGGAGTCTTGATGAATATAAGCGCCACCCTGTTCTGAAAAAAATAATAAAAGAAAGGAATGGGAGGAAGAAAGAAATAAACAAACACAATACCCCTGTATATTTTGAACGGCCACATAGGAAGGATGGATTTGAGAGGAAACTGGGGAACAGGGAAGACCAGTAGATAAATAGACAGCACCAAACTAAATAAATTTTGACAACACAATGATGGCATCTAGTGGCCAGAAAATTAAATTTGGAAAAGATGTAAAAAAAGAAAGTGTACCAGAGTAAAACTATAATTTTGAAAATGATAGTTATATTAAAAAAAAATGTGTACGGTAAGTACAGACAAATTAACAGCGGTATGCTGATCGGCCCAACAAAAAGTTACTTACTCACCAGCACAAATAATAATTTAAAAAAAGTCGTAACATTAATAATGGTACAAAGTGGGTTAGGTAGATGCTGGTTGTAATTATCTATGTACATAATTTTAAGGTATCTTGGGGCCCCATCACAATTTCTCCTAAGAGTGGTCGTCCACTCGACTTAGTATGAAACAGGCCCGACAAAATACAAATACAATAATTATACAGAAAATAATAATTACTTTTAACAAAATATATACATGAAAGAAAAAGAAAATGTACTATGGTGTGTCCGGGAGGGGAGAAGTCTCGAGGGGGGAGGTGAGATCCAGCCCTTCGTGAATTTCACCCGTCTAATATGTTTTGGGGTGTTAGNACTGATAATGGCCTTATAAAGGACAAATGCTGCTTCAAAAATGCAAAAATCTTAAATCGTGTAAAGATAGTAAATATTTCTTAAAACTGCCGACATTTCTTTATCTTCCTTAAACATAAAATAAAAATAAATAAATAAATAAAAACCCACGGATCTTTATTACGAAAGAAAACTTTAATTTCCTGTTATTATTAATATTTTGCATTTGTAATTAAATTAGATCAGATAACAACCTATATATTACTCCTTTTTTGAAGGACACTAAAAGCAGTCAAGAACGGACCAAGAAAAATAAATAATTGGTGTTACCCCTGAATACGGTGTTGAAATTATATTGGGATAGTATGAAATGAGGCGTTGGTTTTCATGTTTTTAAGCCCTATACGGTCATTATCATACTACGGTATTAATAGGGCGCCACCTTGAGCTTTGGCCCTTGACGCTAATGTAGGACAGCGCCGAGTGTCCTACAAATATTGACCTTCTTTATTACCAGACCTTTTAATTGTCTTTTTTCCCCTCTATTTTTAGTATCAGGGTAAAAAAAGGGTTCATTTTGGAGTTTATTCCGTTCCCTTTACTTAACAGGTTTTTTTTTAGATCGTTAACAATTTTTTTGTACCTTGAAAATAATTGAGACGAATATGAAATATTAAAACAGAAATATTAATGAAGAATTAGAAAGTTTAATCTTTAAAGATCTGTGTTTCTTTGCTAGTGTTACCTTATAATTAATATCCAAACAGAAAAATGAATAAATTATAATTTTTATAAGAAGTAAAAATTAAAAATATAATTATAGTTCTAATTTTAATTCCTCAATAGTTTATATTAATAAAAAGATCACAGGGAAGTACTTATCCAAGTACTTTTTAGGGTTTTGTAGATTATTAAGCATAATACGTTTATTACTATTACATAATGAAATAACTTTTTTTATTTCCCCATACTACCTCTTTTAAAATAAAAAAATACTTGTGGTGCCACGGGACACCTGGTAGGAACGAAGTTCCTTACGCTTTTTTCATTAAATATGAATTATAAAATCACACTGCTAAGTATGCGGTAGCAATAAGTATGCATTAAATATTGAGGAAATAGCTAACCTGATTTCCTCAAGCTCACATATGCAATACGAGCCTGTTTACTGTGACTGGAACTAATACGGAACTAGCGTGCACTCTGCACGTACCTATAGATAGACGTACCTATAGATCTATATTGTTTGCAACAAAAAATTCTATATATACTATGGGTCAATTCTAAATAGTTTCTTCCCAACAATAAATTTTGTTGTTATTTTCCAAGGTAGAACCATTTTAAAAATTGAATACTCCTCCTAAAATATTAATGATGGGTGATGGGGCTGAAATTGAGGTACCGTTAAAAAAGGAGAAAATTCCAGGTTAGAAAACACCTGTTTTAAATGTCTTAAAGGGGAAAAACATATTCCTAAATTTCATTTTATTTAAAAAATTAAAGTTATTTTTGTTTCAGCCTGAAATAATGCCAACACGGCAAGTGCTAAAGTTTGCCAAATTTCAGAAACACTTCTTCATTTTTTTCTCTTCAGTGAGTATCCTAACACCATCAGTTAATATGTAATTTTTAATTCATTATATTTATAGACCACCTTACGCCGTACTGCGAGGACTGTAATAATTGTTATTATAACCAATTTGAAACCTGATTAGAGATGAATGAAAGGATTATTTTTTAAATTTAATTAAAAAAGACCACAGACCCTACTATTAGGATTGACCTGTGGACTATGTAAAAGGAAATTTTTAACTCTCATGGTATTTGACCGGATTGTAATTTATAATTACATATAAAAATATGAAATAATAAATGTTTTTTTTTTTAATCCTTATCATTTTAGATGCAATTATACCTTAAATTATAAAAATAAGAAGATTCACATGGTTAAAAAAATCACAACGCACTCTGTGGAAACAGTAATGATACTACAGTAAAAATAATAACGCAATTGTATAAAATAAGGTTTGTTTAGAATGTTTGGACTTTTTGTTAGAATCAAATTCTTTAACATATAATTGCTTTGGTACGTGAAATGGTTAGTACCTTGGAAACTATCTAAAAAAATATTGTGGCGAAACTATTAAGAATTGACCCATGGTGTATATATTTTATATTTTTTGTTGAAAATGATGGGTGGAATCTGCCCTCTTCGTTTGTTACATCTTTGAAAAAACACCCTATAACACTATAATAACCCTATAACACCCGTATAATATGAAACAGTACAAATTGAAACGAAGAGCAGGACGGGGCAGTACTAACACCACACGTACTCCGACGCTAGTGGTGCTGGCGTCACAATCCTCGCGGACTCGTATACTTCTGCGATTAAAAAAAACTGTGCTGCCCTGTCTGAACTATTTTTATATTGTCTAATATCGTGATTTTTTTTTCCGGAAAAGTTAAATAGTTCAATACTACGAGTCTGGCTAAAAGCCAGAATTACATTTAAAGTAAATTAGTATAAAATTTACCGAGAACAATTTAAAATGCATAATTGACTATGTTTATTAATGCTTATTAAAGATGTCTTTTTTAGTATGAACACTTGTTGCTTTCTTGTTTGTTTTTTCTCTCTCCAAGTTTTTTTGTTTTGTTTTTTATGCTCTAGTCAAGGGAATATAAACCGGTGAGACTCCTGTGCGCCCTTAAACCTATTTCCCTGGGAGATGTTTATATTTAATGTGACAGCAACAGAGAAAAGAGGCCCAGAGTAAGAGGTGTTTCATAACCCAATCTCTTACCTGATGCAATATAACATTCAACAGTATGTTAAAAAATAAGAACACAATCTTATAGTCATTAGTAACCAATTTACTCTTTGACTAAGAGTTTTTCAACAACACTAAATTTATAATACAATTATACTCATATTAATTTTATATCAAAAGGAATAAGTCATCGATAACACGTATTTATAAACAAGTATGGCGCGCTTCAAGTAAGTACGTTAGGCAATAATCGCCGGTTTCTGTACGACAAAGTTCAATTATTAAGTTGAATAGTTGCATATTCTTTTTCTACAATTCAAGACCTTTAAATTGATATATAACATGTCATGGTGACTAAAAACTATTTTTTTGTCGCCCGCCATATTAGCCGCCATCTTGAAAATATTACGTGAGTTATTTTAATAGTTGCATATTCTATTTCTACACTTCAAGACCTTTAAATTTATGTATAACATGCCATGATAACTAAAAACTTTTTTTAGTCACCCACCATATTGGCCGGGCCGCTATCTTAGAAATAAAGTGAAAAAACTCCAAAATTTTTCCAGTTGTCTAAAATGCCGAGATGCACCTGTGTGCCAAATTCCATGTTTCTAGCTATAGTAATTTATGAATTGAAACAAGCCAACGGACAGACATCAACGGACAGACCCGTTATATAAGGTTATTTTTTTTACTTTGTACAGAAACCTAAAAGCATGTACTTTAATTTAATAGCAGTTTTTTGAATTATGATATCCCAGCTAACCCGTGCTTCGCAACGGAATATTTTAAAGAGGAGATTAATTTAATTTGATGCCTACACTACTATGTATTCATCTGAATTATAGAGTGTATACCAGTTTTCAAAAGGTAAATTATTGATAATGAATAAGTAATCATGATTTCATCTTCACTCAGTTTAATAAGTAGAACAACCAAAATTACAATCAATTTAATAAATCAATTACTTTAGGGTCGAAACGTCTCAGAGTAATACATATTAAAATGTTAATTTTATTCACACCTATCTAACGTCTATCACTACTCAACTCATCTATCGTATTATAACAAGGTGTTCTTAAACATTACGTTTATCAGTTTGAATCGAATACTTAATATGATACACCCTTGTATTCTAAAACAGAAATTTTCTTATTGATGGCGGATAAAGTGTAGAAATAAAATAGCCCAGCAGAAAGCGTGCAAAAAAGTGTCTGTCTAACATAAAACTAGAATTTTGTGTTTAAGATAATCTTTTAGTGCCTTTACCTTTAAATAATATAAGATCCACTAAGTTTTTCTGAGATGACAACTTTGATTTGGAGTAATATTTGAATAACTAACCTATGAAGTGACAAAGTAACATCAACTTGATTTTTGGTCTACAAACTAATTTTGTACTAAGGATCATGCAAATGACATTTTCCATCAAAATGGGCGGCACATGGCCGCTCTCCACCAGTTTACATATATTTATTTTTTTTAAAAAAAGTGCCTATTGCTAAGATATGTACCGCAGACGAACTTAGCCGATCATATATTATTAAAAGACAATAAAAGAGTAACTTTACACAAACGTCTAGCTTGATGTTTGTCACACACTTTTTTGCATGCTATCCTGGACTAGCAACAGAAGGACACTAATTTATATTTGATTTTTCGGCTTTTTCTAAAACCATATTCAGTTGTATATTGATTTATTTACAATAACAAAACAAGAAGTAAAATTTATAAAAATTATTCCCCTAATTGAAAATTCATATTCATAAATTAAAATTTAATAATTATTATTGTTAAATTGTAATGAAATGGAAATTTAATTATTAAATTAAGTAAAAGAAACATGTCAAAAGGTTAACTATTATCACATAGTCCGGATAGTAAAAAACATCTTTCTCCAAGAGGAAGATAGATGTTGTGCGTCTAGAGTTGTCAAGATAATTATTCACTAACTAAATAGTAAAATAATTTAATAAACCACATTATATAGTAAATTAATAAAAATTGACATAGCTGTAGCTATTTCAATGTCTTATATGAATACTAAAACAAATAAAATTTCTTAAAATGTATTACGAGGCGTTTATTTATCCAGAAAATATATCTATAACCATAAAAATTTAATACAACGATTCACCATATACTTTGAATTATATATTCTACATCAAAGAGTGATAAAGCATGTATCAGAATACCACTTTAAAATTCTATTAAACAAACAATAAACAAGCAACAAAATAACAGAAGCACGCCCTTAAAATAAATATCAAATTTTATACCATTTAATTTAAAAAAACATTTAGGGTTAAGTGGGGGGAGGGGTATTCGTTTAAAATTTAGCATGGAGGTGTTTTTGTGTGATATAAACAAATGCTTTTTCATAAAGTTAAGGCAGGGTGCAATACAAACACACTCCTTTTTAAAAGTTTGGAAAATTCAACAATAATATTTATGTTTATTCAACCGTCAATAAAATGGTTAGTTCTGTTAGGTCAGGTCTAGCAAATGAGTCATCTAGGATGACTGGTTTGAGAAATTAATATACTAATATTTAAATAAATATTACTTTTACTTCACGTAGAACACAGAAGATTTAAATTTCAACATTTAATTGCTATCTCAACTGGATAAAATAGGTTCACTCTAAATTTAAATCTATCATAATTATTTAAATAATTTTGTTCAAGGTTAATATTTTAGGTTCAAGGTTAATATTTTAAAGATTAAATATTAAGGTATGGCAAATATATAATAATGATACAAATGAATTGAAGAATTTTGTGTTTTAATAATGCAAATCCCTAATGACTAAATAGAGAAGAAAACTTCATTAGATTGTTAGTCCCCTTTTTAAAAAAATCAGAGGGTAACAATTTAAAGACTGTGTGCGGAATCTTCTTCTTTAGACTGTTACTCCCCGTGTAAAAAAGAGTGTGATATTCCTTTATCCCAACAGTAGTACATTGGACTTAATATCCCTTTGTCTTAATAGTTATTTAGTCAAAGTAATTTATATTCTATAAAAAGCAGGGGAGTAACAATCTAAAGAAGTAAGACGACATTTACTTAAGTTTATAGTTTATGTAAATTTGTATCATGAAGAGAGCCATACTTATGCATAGTTCATAAGATGCACTAAAGGTACTGAACGAGATGCTTTGTATCAATTTGTATAGCACTTATAGACATTAAACATGTATCGAATCTATATAGTTGTTATAATGATGGAAAATGCAGCAACTTAGATTTCACCCAACACTGCCTTTAATGTTTAAGCAGAAAATATTATCTTTGGTAGCTAACAATAAAATAAAATTAAATACACAATTAATATTGTTCAGAGTATAGGTAAATCTAGATAGTTCTAGCTGCCATTGCAAATATTAAAACGATATATAAGTAGATATATAATATATTCTACATAAGTGATGGTTAAAATATAATATCAATGTAGATCCAATAGCTTTTTGAAAACAAATATAGATACATAATCAAGCTATTATACAAATGGATAATAATATTTTTGGTTTATTTTAATATTACTCTACGACATAGTTGTTAGTACTAGCTTTATTATTTTTGGTAACCTAAGATTAGGAACGCGGGTAGTTGGCTAAGTCAAATGATTGTTTGAAGAAGATTGGTTGCCTGAAACAAACAAAATTTAACTGATTTTGACTTTTATTTAAAGTTTACCCTTAGGGTTTATTTCTGTTGTCTAAACGGTGAAGGGTCTTCAAACTGGTGAGAAATCAAAAGGCTCTAGATAATCGAAAACCCTCAAACTGCAAGGGTATCAGATGTGACTTGACCTCGCTCACGATTCTGTTTACACTGTTAAACGGGTTCAAATCGATCCAGTGTCAATATTGTACATGGTCCGGTCTCACTTCTGACACCCTGATCATATTGTTTCATTCAACATTCAAGCCAAGGATTGGAAAGCTTGCTTACTCTACAACTTGAATCCCGGTTTAACGTTAACCTAGTTAAAGTCCCTGTCGAGGGATTCACGCCAACCTAAATGCCCTTCGGACTTCTACATTGCACACTAATATGAGACCTTCGGAGTCGGTTCTCTGTATGGACTTTAACCTAAAAGTTAAATGGATCCAAAGACCAATGTTATTTTAACTTGATTTGTCTAACTTAAGTGGAAATTTATAACGAGGAGGTTTGTAGGTGTAGGACAAGGTATGCATGATTTATAAAGTTCTATTAATAAAGGTGAAAGACAGAAGAGAAGACATTACTGTATAAGGGTCCTCGGTTTTGCCTACAGACTCTAAAAATAAACTAGTGTAACTTAGATGTAAACAGTGGTTTATGCCCAGAAAATAATAAACAGTGGTTTAGGCCTAGATTGTCATTGTAATTAATAAACAATAAATAATTATTGTTTTAACTGAAAAAATAAATTAAAACTAATCATATTGTTAAAATTAGAAATGTATATCTAAGTCAAAATGTTATCAATAATAGTGGATGATTTATTATATTATTTCCCCAGTGTATTTTTTTAATATGTCAAAAAAAAATTATGTTTTACACGAATTAAAGTATCAATTAAGCAAAAGTTAAAGAGCGTGGACAGTTGAAATTAATCTAGTGCTATCTGCGGCCTACTTTCAACACACCATCTGAATTTAATAAAAATTAGATGAGTAATTTTGAAGATATGTGTAAATAAATGTATGTTTGTGCGCATTTTGAAGAGAAAAAAAGTGGCCTCAGAAGGTTGAAACGTTTATGAGACCAACACTAGGCTAAGGCTAATTATGACCTACGAAACAAATTTCATTAAAATCAGATGTGTAATTTTCAAGATGTGTTGATTAAAAAAAAATTGAGCGACAGACATATAGAACCACAAATGTTCTCTCATATCTGAAACGGATTTCTGTTTTGGAACTTTTGAAATTGGAGACATCAAATATTTTCGTTCTTCAGAACGATCACAATAGATCCGTTACCTTTGGTAAGCTCGAAAGAAATAAAGTGGCCAAATATTTGCTTTCAGCAAACACAAACTGTCCTTAGGCAATATGACAGAAAGGACGAATTCGTTAACCAGCATAATCGGCCCAGTCTTATTAAGATAACGGCCATTTAAAAGTTTAATTTAGCTATAAATGTTAAAGTTTTTATTATGTCTTGAAACAAACTCCTCTACATGGAATTTTACTAAACAAACGCAGTTAAACAACTCCAAAGTGAGAAATAAGAGCGTTGATGGAGGTCATCTTAGTAAATAAATAAAAAGTCTCTCCATGGAAGAAAATACTATTTATTTAAGATTTAAAGTACGATTTAACGTAAGACTCACGTGTCTTACGCGTTAGTCTCCGACGTCGTATGACTAGCCCACTACTTATTTTCATTAAAAATGTATCTCTAGTTCTACCGAAATCGGCACTGAAGTGAAGATGGCTTTATAAAAGCCGAAAGCTGCTTTGCTATAAATAAATAGTATTTTCTTCCGTGGAGAGACTATTTCTTTTTATTTACTCCAACTCCAAAGTGTCTAGCAGTCTTGCAGTCTTGCCCAAGCCCAATCCTTTCTCTAGATAATAAAATTTTAAGATTTGGTTATTGGAAGACAAACATTTTTTCTCAAATAAAATTTGCGGCTTATGAAAAATTCCTTAAAAACTGTTTTCTGTTTTTTGACAAAGAATAATTATAATTTTTTCGTAGATTCGTTAAAAAAAATAGAAGGGTGACACGAAAACGCAATATTTAAGGTCACATAGCGAAGATAAATTGGTACAAAAAACAAAACCAAATTTATTTCTTCTCAGGGCGTCACCCTCTTTTATTTAACACCCCACATGATACATTTCTGTTAAAAAAAATATTCCAACCCCAAGTTTTTTTGGAATGATTTTTTAGGCCTTCCCTATAATTTTCCTGTGCTTGAGTTATGCAGTACATGAGTTATTACCATATGAGTTATTGCCTCTGTTTGAACACATGACATAACTGCTAAGTTTCGCATTTTTTCTTTTGGATATATAAGGTGCATTACAGACAGACGCTTGAAATCCTTATCAAAAAAAGGTGTAATACAGTAATGTGTAAGGGTCCTGGTTTTTGCCTAAGGACCCTAAAAATAAACTAGTGCTACTTAGATGTGAACAGAGATTTATGCTCAGAAAAGGATCAAGGATCTCATTATAATAAATTAATTAATTAAATTATAATATACCGTCCTGTAATATCCTATACTGTTCATCTGGACGGTAAAAAATTAATAAATAAAAATAGTCTGCCAATTGGTGTGGCACATAGCGACCTCGCATCCTATCACGTAGTTTATTGTTCTTATGCTTTTACAAGACATTATTGCCTAATTTATTGAGCTGAGCGAAGCGAAGCTCTCATGCGACACTTTGAATTTGGTTGGATACATACTACTTCTAAACGGCTGAAGCGATTCACACAAAATTCGGAACGGTCATAGTGACCAACCACAGGAAGGTATTAATCTGAAATAGTCCAAATTGGTACACAGGGGTACGGGGTAAGGGTACAAAATTTAAAATAGTATATGCCCTTCATGATGCATGTCTTTTGAAAGCTCTTCAAGAATACAGTTATTTTTGTAATGTTCACGTTTGTCATATTTTCATTTAAGAGAGGGATAAAATAGAAAAACAGGAAAAAAATGTTTTTTAATTAAAATTAGAATATGAATTTTGAGGTTCAGCTCAATATTTCAAGCAGACAACTGTATTGCACACCTAGTTTAATTAATTCCCCCGTTTTTTTTTTTTTNGCCTCTCCGACACTGAGATCCAGCCCTTCGTCTATCCACTAATCAAATGAAAACTGGTTCGACTACAATTTTATCATCTACTTCACTATACTTCAGGACATGAGGCTGAGACCCCGGTAACCTGACCTCTTCTAACCTTTTCGTCTCCAGTTCTCCCAGAACTCCAAGAAAAGAAAAAAAGAAACGAAAATAAAACTTTAACTAAATTAACTTCCTAGCTTTTAAATAATCAATAAAATATAAATTGTCCCTAACTGTAACTAGAAATAAAATAAACTGTCCTTTGAATGAAATAAAAAATTGTATAAATAAACGAGACCCTGCGCAGCCCTTAAAAAAATCGAACCCTCACAAAATTCTACCGCGAATTTTAAATACTGAGGGTTAAATAATTATAACTCGTTACAGGGGAAAGCTGAATTTTGGCATGGACCTTGATATTGTGGTTCTAAACAAAATGTCAAAAGTCCCCATTGATCCGAGTGCCGCTAAATGAACTATGCGGGGTCAAAGGTCATAGAAAATCGGTTTTTTGTGAATATCTCATTAACTGTCACGTTTACAGAAAAAATACATGTAATCAAATTTGTTACTTGGAACATTTCCTACAAAAAAGATCTCATGACTTTTATTCGTATATGTAACGGTTTCGGAGATAACCTTAATTTACCTTCTTATTTATCATGAACGTGGACTCCTTTTTACACCCCTTTCTTCCACACCTCTTTAGGACCAATTCATGTGATAAGTAAGAATAAACTCTTCTTATCTGAATAATTTTTATTTTGTGTATTATACCAACAGTCTCTTGCAAAATGATTTTTTCCACATATGTAACATGATAGCTTATTTTTAAATTCAAAATGTTTATTATTTTTAAATTCAAAATTTCTATTATTTTTAAATTTGGTATTGTTCTCTCTTGATGTTGATGCTTTAAATGCATTGTTTGTATTTTCATTTTCTAAGTCTTGTCTTTCCTGAAATTTTTGAAAAAATCTTCTTAATTTGATCACTGTTAAATCTTCAATGGTGTCGAATTGCATTACTAAATTATTGTATTTTGCTGGTAATCCTCTGATAAATCCTGTTATAAATTCTTTATCGTCTATAATAGCACCTAGTTTTCTTGCCCATTCTAATAACTTTTTAGATCTTAATAGATATTCCTCCCACGTCTCGTTTTCTTTCATGGTTAATCTAGCCACATCATTTTTCGCATCAAATTTCATTTTTCCTATGTCCCCGGCGTACCTTCTATCCAAAGAGTCCAATATTTCTTTTGCTGTTCTGCATGTCAGTATCATCGAAACGACTATTTTCCATTGAAATAGTTAACATTCCTCTTATTTGTGCATCACTCTTCTTCCATAATAATAAAGCTGCAGGATCTTCTGGTATTGGTCCTTGCAAATGATCCCATAGTCCCTTTGCTTCTAATAGAGCTGTCAATCTGTATTTCCAATTGATATAATTTATCCCATTTAGTTTTTCGGCGTGTTGAATTAATTCATTCATTATTAGTTTAAGCTATTATTTAAATTATTTACCTTCTATTTTATTCTTCTTACCACTTTTTAATAGCCCATAACCCCTGTGATAAGTAAGAATAAACTCTTCTATGGTTTAATGCAGAATGATATATTTTCATATAAATATAATCTTGTCAATTAATATAAATTGACATCTATCAATCAAAATTATTTAAAACACAACAATTCATACACGAGTGGCGTGGGTCCTGGCGTGGCGCTGGTTTGTGCCACCTCTATATGCTAACTTATGGCCCAATGTTCACTGGTATGGCGTGGTATATGGTGGCAAGTGGTGCCTCCGCCACGCCTCTCCGACACAAGAAGATAGAAAACAAAGGAAGAACAGAGAAAAAAAATGAATGGTTTGCAAGTGGCGCGCCACTTGCAAACCACGAGTGGCGTGGCGGAGGCACCACTTGCCACTATATACCATGCCATACCAGTGAACATTGGACCATAAGTTAGTATATAGAGGTGGCACAAACCAGTGCCACGCTGGACCCACGCTACTTGTAAATTGGGCCTTAGGGGGTGTAAAAAGGAGTCCATGTTCATAATAAATAAGAAGGTAAATTAAGGTTATCTCCAAACCGGTTACAACTACGAATAAAAGTCATGAGATCTTTTTTGTAGGAAATGTTCCAAGTAACAAATTTGATTACATGTATTTTTTCTGTAAACGTGACGGTTAATGAGATATTCACAAAAAAACCGATTTTGATGAACTTTGACCCCGCATAGTTCATTTAGCGGCACTCGGATCAATGGGGACTTTTGACATTTTGTTTAGAACCACAATATCAAGGTCCATACCAAAATTCAGCTTTCCCCTAATTTTTCCGAAGTGCAATGTCCAATTGCACTGGACTATATTATAAATTTAAAAATTATACTAAATAAAGTGAAGGCTGAGGCGCAACGAGTAAACAGTGACCGAACCCCAGCAAACTAATAGAGTAAAAATTAATTAAGGAAGTAGTTAATAAAGGATAAGTAATAATAAATTATGATGTTTTAACTTCGCAGGGAAAGCAAAAATAATAAATAGAAAAGACACAATATTTGATGAGAACATAATACCTATACGAAAATGACAGGAATCAAAATCAAGAATCAACTTTAATCCTAAAAGAATACGAAATATCTGTCATTAAATAATCCTTTTAACAATCACTGCATCTATTTTTAATGATGATGGATGGAAAGATAGTAATTATATTTTCTTTTAGAAAACCGCAATAGTCAAAATGAACTTTTACTAGCGGAAACAGTGTGTTTTAATTACCCATTAAATGTTGTTTATTACAAAAAGCAACACTAAAACTAATGGAAAATAGAGTATAACATTGACAGATTTAAGAGGAGTTTAACGGACTTGAAGCCAGAAAAAAACCTGGATGCTGAAATACTTTTTGCACGTATAGATTATGACAGGAAGAATGAATCACTACTAATAAGGTAAAAGCCATTAACCTATGATTTAACTACAATTTTATTATAGCTTATTTAAAATATTTACAACTGCAGTGAGAACAGTAAAAATTGGGTCGGTAGTTTCGAATAGAATGTAACAAAGCAAGAAATGGTAAGATGGGGGTTATAAATTAAAATCTAAAAAACATTAAAATGGAATTAATTTTTTAAAGAAACTTATTGGCTATTCCAACTACATTTTATTGTCGAAATCAATAATGATCATTTGTGTATAATAGAGGCATGACATTGACGGATATTATGCAGCAGTCAAGTGTAGTCAAGAGCTTATTGGTTATTATAATTTTTAGGCTATACTATTCTTATTTTGTGGTACTTAGGTTATTGAGGCGCTAGAGAATTCAGGCATCCAAGAATTATCAGGAATGGTTTCAGGTGAAATAATAGGAGGATCTTTAGAGGGGAATGGGATGTTCAGGTCGTTGTGTAAGGTTTGATTTGAAATATAGTAAGGTTTATTTAGTCTACTAAAGATTAACACGAGGACAGTTAAATTGTCAACTAAATAGTAAGTTGTTTTTGGTAATTATTATTAAATTATGTTATTATATTAAATTGTTATTGTTAATATGATGGTAATTGTTATTAGTTCACAATAGTTCGAGAATTCATACGATAATATGCAGTATAATAGCATTGACATATCTCTCTCCAATAAAGGTGCCTTTATTTTACAGAGCCAGCTGTCGATAAATATAGGCCATTTTTGAGCCATTGATAAAAATCACGATGTAGAGGTTCAGACATAGGTTTAAGTCTGTATGTTCAAGTTATTCTATCTATATACACAATATGTATAATCCAATGACGTAGTGGGCGAGGCATACAATGTCGGAGTCAAACGTATGACTCGCCACCACATATTTATATTTATAATGTTACTCTAGTAATACCGAAATCGGTACTGATGATGGTTTTATAAAAGCCGAAAACTGCTTTGATAAATTAACAAGTATTATCTTCGGTGGAGAGAGTGTTTCATTTTATTTATTTATTAGAGTTTAGGGTTTGGATACAAAAGGAAAATAAAAATTCTGCTTTTCCAAAAGATTAACTTTTAAAACAGTTTCACCAGTTTCTAAGAGTCAATTACTAATTAGGGAGTTTTGCAAAATATTTATCCACGAGGAGAGTGTATAACACACTCCGTAGCGAAGCACGGGAAGAGCTAGTATTCTATAAACCACGCCGCATAATTTTTAGACAATTATTTCCCTAGAATTAAATATATATATACATATATATATATATATATATATATGTATATATATATTTAATTCTAGGGAAATAATTGTCTAAAAATTATGCGGCGTGGTTTATAGAATACTAGCTCTTCCCGTGCTTCGCTACGGAGTGTGTTATACACTCTCCTCGTGGATAAATATTTTGCAAAACTCCCTAATTAGTAATTGACTCTTAGAAACTGGTGAAACTGTTTTAAAAGTTAATCTTTTGGAAAAGCAGAATTTTTATTTTCCTTTTGTATCCAAACCCTAAACTCTAATAAATAAATAAAATGAAACACTCTCTCCACCGAAGATAATACTTGTTAATTTATCAAAGCAGTTTTCGGCTTTTATAAAACCATCATCAGTACCGATTTCGGTATTACTAGAGTAACATTATAAATATAAATATGTGGTGGCGAGTCATACGTTTGACTCCGACATTGTATGCCTCGCCCACTACGTCATTGGATTATACATNTTTTTTTTTTTTTTTTTTTTTTTTTTTTTTTTTTTTTTTTTTTTTTTTTTTTTTTTTCACATTAATGAAAGTATCAATTTAGCAAAAGTTAAAAAACGCAGACGGTTCAAATTAATCTGGGGATATCTGCAGGTTATTCTCGATAAATATAAAAGTTTCATACCAATCAGATGACTATAACTTTAGGTGAAAATAAATGCTAGTTTATGCGCATGTGGAAGAGAAACTAATGAGCGCAGAAGGTTGAAACTGGACCGACAATAATCTAATTTAAACTACCATACAAATTTCATTAAAATCGGACTTGTAGTTTTTAACATAAGTAGGTTTGTAAATATTGAGCGACAGACAGACACGGAACCAAAATGTCCCCTCATGTCTGAAACGGATTTCTGTCTTAAAATTTTGTAAATGAGTTTTTTTTTTTTAATTTTTATTAGAAGATTGCAACTACACAATTTAATGTTATAAGCATAAGCAAAGCAATAAAAATTTTTGTTTTTACAATGACATGGTGTTGACTTGAGGTGAGAAACTGTCCATTATCAGTACTCACTGATACTATAGCATGAATTATTATTACATACATTTAGAAGTTAGACATCGCTCAATAAATCACGTGGCCACTGCCTCTTTAGACGGCGAGTAGGATTTCCTGGAATGAATGGCGATGAAAGATTGTGGATTAATGGGTTAGGGTGTTGGGATATGGAGTCATGGAAGGATTTGTATCGGGATATGGCTAGATCATGGACGAAGGGTACTTTGAGGTCGTTGTGAAGGGTAAAGTTAGAAACGTAGAAAGGAGCGTGGACTATTTTTCTTAGGATTTTGGACTGTAAGGACTGGATTCGATAGGAGTTGGAACGCTTTGTGCAACCCCAGAGTTCAATGCCGTATGACCATATGGGCTTAATTATGGTGTTATAAATGAGTAATTTGTTATGAGTGCTGAGTTTAGATGTATGGTGTAAAAGTCTGTGTAAAAGTCTAGCGTCTGGTGCAGTCTTGTCGTTTAAGTTTAGTGTGGTGTGCCCAGGTCAAACGACGGTCCAGGTGTAAACCAAGGTAGCGGGCGGAACTAGAGTGAGGGATAGCAATTTGGTTTAGGGTTAGTGGTTCGCATATGCCATGTCTCAAACTAAACGTCACATGGACACTTTTGTTTTCATTAATTCTGATTCTCCGCTTCTTGAGCCAAATTTCCAAAAGGGAGAGGTGTTCCTGAACTTGGTCAGATGCTATTCTAGGTGATATATTCGATGATGAAATACATTTATCATCAACAAAGGATGCTAAAGTGGTGGCAGGATGTTCAGGGATGTCGGAAGTGAAAATAGTATACTTCCTTGGGGTACACCTGCTTTTATAGGATAAATTGAGGAAGTGGAATTGGAAGTGGAGGAAGTGGAAATGGGAGAAAAAATATTTTCGTTCTTCGGAATGATCAAATAGTTTCTGTTACCTTCGGCGGTAATTCCTCTCAATACAATTAATTTTAACGAATTCTAAAATATTTTTCTTATAAGAGAAATTAAACTGCTGAGAGTCTAAATTGAATGAAACTAAGTGTTAAGATACAGAAGATTCCAAATTGATAAGTTTGTTGAGTTAAATTTATTAGATAGTAAACTAGTAAACTTCGAGAGGTAGGGAGGCAGAAGTTGAACGCTAGACGGTAATTAATTAAATAAAATTATGCAAATAATCAATAATGCTATGACAAGTAATAGGGATGATAATAAATGGTTATAATAGAATTGGGAGTACGACACCCTTTAGAAGCCCTCAAGTAGATAATATTAATTGTGAATTGGGTCGAACATATACGATTAATGTAATAGAGGGGTTGTAATAGCATTTGCCTCATCTCTCAATCTTCTCACAATTTAAATTTAAACGTGTTGAAATTCGAACATTGATAAAATTATCATATTATGCTAATAATCTCGGCTATTCAGATAATACTACAACTAGAATTAAGGTTCATACCAATGATTCAAATTTACACAAAGACCAAGTTTGCATCCTTCATGAAAAGGTCTTCAGAAAAAAGAGGAAATAAAGAAAGAATAAAGAATTTCATTCGTAACTCCAGAAGGATTACAGGTTACCTTATTGATTCCTCTAGGTTACATTAATTGCTTTACAGATCCACTGCAAACTACATTGGAATAAAATAATAATAAAGGAACCATAAATTACTTAACTATGCCAGCCACAAGACTAAAATGCTCGACAAACACTGCTCTAAGATTTTTAAGTGGTGGACTTGATAGGTCGAGGATATTAGTTTTGAAGTACTCCGAACCCTTTTATATCTTAAACCAAGCAAACACAATTTAAGAACTAAAAATAATAACACATTTATAAGTTAAGTTTCAAATAAAGATTAAATTTACTTAAAAATTACGGAAAGGAAAGCCTAAGTTTTCACTTGAGACCTTAGGACTAGAATCAGACCTAAAAAGCTGCTAACAAGTTCGAGAACCAAAGTGCTACGTTACTTCTGGACCACCCGGTAGAATCACTTTTTCCTTTCAGTTTCGTATCGTCTATAAGGGCATTAATCAACAGGGGAAAAAACTAATAAAAATTTATTAACTCAATGTAAAATATAAAAATATGATTACCTACAGCCAATCAAGGTATAATTACTCATTAACTTTATTAAATATTAACTTCCTTTAAATAAACAAATTACTTTTTCAAAAGATTACTTTTTTTCTCTCAAAATAAAGATGAAAAATACGAAAATATTAGTTAAAAGTCTATACTGTATTAAATCTTGTGTAAAAAAGAAAAAAATTGAATGAAGAGTTTTTTTTCTCTTTTTTTATTAATCAAAGAGACCTCTCTAAATTGCCTTATTTCTTTTCCTCTGCCAAAACGTCGAAACCATTAATATTTTCAGTTTACTCTGAAATATATTTCAAGGAGTATTATTTATAATTTTGGAAAAGGTCTTTAGCTATGCTCAAAATGTCTTACTCTTAATGAAGCAGGTGTATTCAATACAAACATATATATATATATGTATATATATATATATATATATATATATGTCAAATTGCAAGTTGCTACCGCAAGTTCGTAAGTTATCGAATGAGGATATCCCTACCGTCGATACTTGCTTGATCTGGAGATCANTATATATATATATATATTTGTTAACATATTATGTTTTATATTATGTGTTTAATATGTATTATGGTTAACACTACTCTACACAACTGTTTAGATTGTAACATATGATATCGATATTATTGCTAACATGGCGGGAGCAACGCGAAGAAGATGTTCTTCCTTGGTTCTTACATCGAATGTATAGTATAATAATTATAATGCAAAATAATTAATTAAAAATAACTTTATAGGACTTTGGAGTGTACATGTATTTGAGATACATATATAAAATTAGACTTTTATAATACGATTAGAATATACATGTATTTAAAATATTTATAAATGAATACTATATATTTATCAAATGAAACCGGGAATCAGAGCATATAAAAAACTGAAAACTGTTGTTTTCAAACATATTTTGTTTCAGATTTTGATCCAAAACATTATAATTGCTAAAAATATATTAAATTTTAATAATTAGTTATTCATAATTAATTATTTATTCATCATAATTATGTATGTATATTAGTTTTAAAATTAAATATTAACTGTAAGGTTAGACTGAAAGATACATTTTAAAAACTCATAAAACATTAGTACTAATTATATGCTAACAATCTATAAGTAATAATTTATTTAAATTATAATTATTAATTATTTATGTTTATATTTTTTATTACATTAGGAGTATTCACGATCTCTGTTTAATGAGTTATACGATAAAATATTGTGAGGGTCCTTGATCAGAACACAATCATATCTGATAAGTTAAATGGTAAACAGGTGGCGCTTTTAGCGGCTTGCACATGCACTGCACATGCACCATTTGACATATTAGATAAATATATTTGTATCACCTAGCTTAACGATCTCAACCCGATTTAACACCTGTCAAACTTCATTTAACTCAATTAAAGCCAAGTTAAATGTTAAATGGATATAACTATAGGTATACAGGTGTATCCAACTCCAGTATTTTAGAGGTATAACCCCACTACCTAACTATCTAAACAGGTCGAGCTTTTTGGCGGTTATAATTGTAAACTACTTGTGATCTTTCGAAATTCCTCGAATTCTAAGATATAAACAATAATGGTTATTAGACATTTGTACTATTTTGTAAATATAGAAGAGAAAAAAACGAGCCACGGTGGCTGTATGAGATGCGCGGTTGCTTCGAGTGCAAGAGATCTCGAGTTCGAATCTGGCAAACTGACAAATTAATTTATTAATTTATTTCTTTATTAAGATTTAGTTTCAATTTTAACCGCAAAATAGGTCGACTACCTGTAGTAGTCTAGATAAAGAGGGGAGATCGAAATCTTTCCGTTTAAGGATTCTATGATTGCTGACTAGGTATTTCTTAAAAATGGAGGATCATAAACAAACTTGACTAACAGTTTAGCACGTTAAACTAAAGATCATGAGTATCCTTAATGTGTAAATTAAGAAATACCAATTTGAAAAGAAACATCCATTTCTACAATTAAATAAAATATCAATTTTAAAAGTTTTTTCTAAATATTTATAATTTTCAAATTAAGATCCCTCTGTATAATAACAGAGATTTAATTATAATTGACTCTTAAAAAAAAAAAAAAATTATACTTGGTGCTTCACTCATTTCAAGAAAAATATTATCTTGTTACACTGTAAAACCGGCCTTACACGTTGCGGTATACATTTATACTTGACAGGTAAAACGGAGAGTACATACTATCATAACTGTGTAGTTATGTTAACTTGATAGAAAACGCGCTCAGGTTTACCTGTAAAGTTATCTGTTCAAGTTTACCTGTCAGGTATACCTTAACGTATATGGCCGGCTTTATAATTCAAATAGGTTATAAAATAAATATATTTCTGACCTTGTCTACGGAAGTAATTCGGAAATTTGAACATGAAATTACTCCGACTGATAGGAAAGGAAAAACGAGTTTTCTTCATTTTCAAACAGTTTTAACACAGTTAACAAAGTTCGCGGGTACCGTATAACTTGTTAAAATCCTTTTATCGCCAAAATAAAAATATCTAAACAGGAAAAAAACCTGTATCAAGGTATAGATGGAGAGAGACTGGGAGTGATCACAGCTAGGTGGATAGTTAAAAGCATGTAAAACTGGGTCAAGTGTTAAAGAGATAGCACTCTAGGAATGAGCGCCTCACTCAGATTTATATACAAGGTTCACAAGCATGTCTCATATGAGTGCTACCACAGTTTTATAATCTCTATCACTCATGAAAAGCACAGACATTTAACACGAGCTTGAGCTATTAAACTTTATTGACAGATAAATGTACATCAACATCTAATTAGGAATGAGAAACTTGCATGTCTAGCTATAACTCTTTTAAATGAGAGATGGTAAGTCCTTGTGTGAGGTGATACAGCCTTTAAAATAGATTTATGTTCAAGAACAAATAAAAATATACAGACTAAATAAAATAAGAGATTTGTTTAACAAAGACATGCGTTTAACATTTAGATTCGTCAGACAATTAAGTATTTTAATAGATAATGTTTCGACCGGTTTGCGGACAATATCATTTTATGATCCTGTGATAAAAATTAATTAGTATACAAAAAAAGTTACTGACTAAATCTGGGTTATAGTCAAACCTAATGGTAAAAATCAATATTTAAGAGACAACCAAAAACTAACTACCACTATTCCCAAAAAAGTATGATTTCGCAGTTGAAATTCAAATAAGTACATATAAAATATGTATTATCAAGTTGGGTATAATTTTTTAACAATTTAAATTAACTTAATAATTTACAAATAGTTTACAGCAGTGGTTTCCATTAAACATTAAATATATCTATACGAAACAAAGACCGTTTTTGTACAACTCTTCATTTGACATTCTTGGTACTCAAGTTGTGACCATAATCACGTAAAGCTCTAGTCAACATAAACAAAGTCTACAAAATTAAATATCTATATAATAATAATAAATAATCTGCGGTACTTCACCCAATAAGCTGATAGGATATTTTATAATTTTATCTGAGAAAAAGTCAAAATTTCTCCCTAGTTTAGAGGGAGGAAAGGTACTCATTGCCCCCAGTCAGGTTAAACAGGGAGTATGTAATGAAAAATAAGTTAATCATGAACTCTCATGACTTCCTCCAGTGTTCCCTAGATAAAGCACAGGTAAGTAAGGTTAGTGCTAAATTCATAATTTCATTATCTTTTGTTTAATGTTCTATAATGTCATCTTCACACATGCTATATAACCTTCACAACAGTTATCTTTTGTGATTTATCAGTAAAACAAACAAATAGGTTAAAGGTAAATCATAATTTCTAAATGTTGATCTAATAATTCATATGTATATAAATCACAATTCAGTTAGCAATTCTATTCAATACATGAATCAGTTACCAGCTGATATTCCCTTCTAATTTTAGTATTGACTTTAAAATAATTACTTATTATAATTAACTTTTAACGTGATTAAACTTATTTAGTCATTAGTTAATATTACATCTAAATATTTTTTATTAGCTGTAAATAAATATTAAAATATGTACTTTTTGTTTCATTTTAAATACTTTATAATTAAAATATAAATGAATTATTTTTTCTCCATTCTGAATAAAATGCTGTACATAGATCACTATGGTACTTGAAGGAAGGTTATAAGTGATAACACGTAAAAAAATTTTGTTCTGCAAAAATTTCTCCTATTAGTTATTTATAAAAGTTTAAAAGTGATTCAAAAGTGCAGTTTGGTGTAACAAAACGTTTATTCTTTTAGCTGATAATGTTTTAATCGGTGAGGAAAAGCGGTTTATTACGAAGATAACGGTTTTTAATTCCGAACCTAGAGATAACCGTGCTAGCGAGTTACGTATTTTTTTCATTTTATTTCCGCTGTAAAGATGAAAATAATATCGACCTATCAATAATATCAACCCTTGTAAAAATTATAAGAATTCTGATTAAACCTAATAAATCGAAAAGAAATACTATCTTCTAATTGCCGGCAGAAAGAAGGTTATAAACTTGAAACTGCTTCTTATGGAGATAAAATACTCTAATTGATACTATCGACAGAAGAAATCTGGTCTTTAGTGAAATTTTTAGATATATTGNTATCACCTGCGATTAAAAGAAGCATAATAATTACATATTTTTAAATGATTTAATGTGAGAGAACTTTACGCTGCATAAACAATTTAATTCAGCTAAAATACTGTTTTTTGTCTTTCCTTTCTAGACAATAACTGATAAAAACTCAAAATGTAATTTCCCTTCCATTATTTCTTTTATCATTTGCCAAAAAAAATAAATAAATAAATAATATAGCACGGCCAAAAGTTTTTTTTTTGAAACACCCTTTTTTTGACTTCTAGAAAAAGCTCTAGTTAAAATTAAAGAAAGAAGAGAGAATCAAATCAAAATCCAATCGTTTTTTTTAGCACAGTGTAGCGTGAGATAGATCAGTTTAAAGCAATTCAACTAATTCCTAAAACACGAGCACACAGACACAGAATTACAAAACAGCTTTTAAACTTACTTTATCCAAAACACCCACTCAACTCTTAACCTACTCAAAATCAATAGCTAAATCTCTAAACATACATTTAGAAATTGGTATTTAACAAATTGCTATTTAACATCGTTTTATTCACAGAAATGCTGTTTTTTGAAAATGTATTGTAACAGACACCTTTACTTTTTTGTCATATATACAGGGTGGCACAAAAGTATGGAAACCCCTAAATAACTCGTCAGAAATTCATTTTTTTGAAAAAAGTTAAATACAAAAGTTTCTGGATTTTTCCTTAGCTATTCAATGGTGGCGTTAGATTTGACCTTAACCTTGCCCTTAAGGGTCATTTGAAGGTCAACTTTGTTATATTAAATGGGAACCCCCATTTTTTATTGTGGATTTGAAAAGAGCAGGAAATTTTATGCAAAATATGACCTTCACCATTTCCTTGAGCATGACCTTTAAGGTCATTCCAAGGTCGAAATTCAGGAAAAATCCTGAAACTTTATATTTAACTTTGTATTTAACTTTTTTCAAAAAAATGAATTTCTGACGAGTTATTCAGGGGTTTCCATACTTTTGTGCCACCCTGTATA